>PVIC010000345.1:22500-131796 GCA_004025085.1 Thryonomys swinderianus | reverse complement strand
TGAAGCAACTCTTTTTAAAGTTTGCTTTAGTGAGACTCTCCGAAATTTCTAATCATGCAAAACTTGTAAGTTTTAAAAATAAGAGATGGGAAGAGGCAACAGAATGAGGATTTTTCTCATGTTCATTTACAGATAGAACAAAACACTTATTTTTAAGATTCCTGGGTTCCCAGCGTGCCCTGGCCTTTCGTATCGACACAGGGAAGGCCTTTCGTATCTGTGGCCCTGCATCTGTGGATTTAACCAACTACGGATCAAAACTATTCAGAAAAAAAAGAATGGCTATTGAACAGTACAGGCATTTTTCTTTTGATTCCCCAAGCAATACAGTGTAACAACTATTTACATAGCATTTACATTTTATTGAGTATTGTATTGGGTAGTGAAGATGACTTAAAGATATACTGGAGGATATATGTAAACCACATGGAAATAAATGCTACAATGTTTTATGTGTGAAACTTAAGCATCTGTGGGTTTTGGTAGACCTGGGAGAGGCTGTGGACCTAATTCCCTGTGGATATTGAGGGGCAACTCACTCTACTGTGGAAGTGGTTACAGTTATTTATCGCTGAGTCATAACGTGCCATAAAAGTTAGTGGCTTAAAAACAGTAACAGTTTCTTCACGTGCCAGTCTTTTGTGGAGTCACTGGGACTGACCTGGGGCTCTGGATGGTCTTATTCACGCGGTAGGTGCTGGCTGCCCTGGGAGCCAGCTGGGCTGCAGGTGGGCCGTGGTGGTGCCCTTCCTGCGCCTCTCCCCGTGGCAGCTTTGGTGTCACACAGCAAAGGTCTAGGTCCCACGGAGGAGCCGCTAAGGCCTAGGCGGACTCAGAGATAACACAGTGCTACTTCCACCCTCCTGTGTCGGTTAACATGAGCTCCCAGTGTGGCTCTGATACAAGAGGAAGGGAAATAAACTCCCTTTCTTGATGGGGAACTAGGAAGGTCACACTGCTAAGGAGCACGCGGGCTGAGAGTTATTGTTGTAGCCACCTGGGGAAACATAATCTACCACGGAAATCAAAGTCTCTCTTATTATCATGTCTTTTCGTCCAAGTCTGTCATGCAATTTTAATTGATCTTATGCTTTTAAGAGGGAAACAGGAAGTAAAGTCTTAGTGTAAATTCTTAAACTGTAGCCTCCCCCTTGTAGCACAAGGGACCCTCTCTAAAGGCTAAGGCCCTTAATATCCTAATCCCACCCGATGTCATTGGGAATCTTTATTTATTAAAGAGGCATTAGTCAATACAGTGGTTTCTTGTCCCAACTACTGTGCTTTGTAAAAGATCTTAAAGTATTTTTCCTGGGATATTTTAACACCTGTTAGGAGTGGTGCACTTCATTTTTTAATATTCTGCAGTGACTGGGTGGCTTGGTATGCATTTTTTCCTTCAATGAGAATACTGCACCATTACTGTCATTTCGAAGTTGCCAGTTTTGTTTGTGTTAAGACTTCCATGCAGTTGCTTGTGTTAACATATCCCCTTAGTTTGTAGAACACAATTCAGATGGCCCTGTGGCCGGCTGTTACGTTAGTATTCACTGTCCTTCTCTACTCCTGTCCTTCACCAGCCTTGGTAGCGCGAACACGTCTGCAGCAGTTTAGCTTTTGTTTGGTTCAGTCACAGGTTAGGATTCTGTGCGGCTTCCTACTCAGACCCCAGGAGGCCCAAGTTCTGGTACACGTTAGGTGGAGGAAAACTGACTTTTCCTGATAGGGATGAGTCAGTTTCCTTCTGCACCAAGATGTTTACACACGGGGACAGATGCAGAGGATGACAAACCGGGGTCCTGGGACAACCCCCACCCCATTGTTTTCCTTTGCTGGATTTCCATGTGGGAGTGCAGCGCTGGACCGCTGCTGCCGCGCTGCGCCCAGGATGTCCGCTGTCCGAGGCGTGTCCGGGTTGGCAGCCCTCTCCTGTGGCAGGGAGCCAGCCCTGCATTGTTTGGGGGCCTCTGCTCTCTCTCAAAGAGCGACAATCTCTTGCATCTCCGTGAAACTTCCGGGAGAATTGGTTCGACTCAGGGAACCCACAGGTGTGCCTAGGCATTGTTTCTACCCGCCTCAGCCTACGTCATTCCCTTCTGGCATTTTTTAGAAGAATCTGCTAAGTCTAATATGTTGCCCTACATTGTGCTAATTATCATGAGTGTAAAGAAACAACGCAGTCCTTTAGTGGAAGTAGATTCAATAAACTAGTCACTTACCCAGCGATTCCATTTAAAAAATATGATGTGTTCCAGGCATCCTTAAAGGGGAGCCAGAGTTCCAGAAGTGAGGTAGACAGAGAAGGAAGGAGGGGGAGTATCATCACATCTTTTTGGGAAGCAACTTGTGGGGGAAGGAACAAAGAGAGAGAGAGAGAGACAGAGAGAGAGACAGAGAGATAGAGGAGAAAGAAATGGGGGTACAAACGAAGAGAAAGGAGCAAAGAGAAAGAGAAGAGAGCAGAGAGGAGGAGAGAGGGGCCTGAGGGGCCTAAGAGGAAGTCTCACATTTACTGTTAGGTCCACCTGGTGAAACACGGGCAGGGTACATCTGACAGACTTTCCGATCGTGCGTTTTTACCCAGGGTTAATTAACTGCAGAGAACCCTGACTAGACATCACTCGGAAGAAGTAACGGTGTGAACTGGTGGTATAGTCCGAAGGCTTTTGTAAATTTGACATTTCTTTTGTGTTATTTGTATACACTTTTTCCCCTGTGATTTACATGAAACAGGACTTGTGCTCTCTGCCAATAACAACTCAATAATAACTGAGAGAAGCAGTTTGTCAACATTAATGGAAAAAAATCTGTGTATCAAAATATCAGCAGCTTTTCACTGCAGTGAGTAGTTGGATGTGTTGCGCCTGACCGAGGAGCTGGGACAGAGTGATCTCTATCACACGCTGGGTGGGTGAGTGGACGGGGGACGCACCGACCTATGAATGAAGCCACAGAAAAGTCTAAGAATGGGAAAGATTTGTACCTGAGGATTTCTACTAGAGATTTATGGAGACTATTGCAATAATAACAATAAAAGAAATATCTGAAACTCATGTACATCTTCTTCTTGCAGAAAGAAAGAATAAATCTGTGAAAGTCTAAAAAATTAGAACTTTTATCTCTGAACTGGCGGAGGAGAAACCGTGCATTGGTCTCTCTGTGTTTCCCCTGAGGAGCGTGGTCTGTGCACAGTCGGGGAGGATATTGTGGCAGAGGATGTGCTGTGTTAACGCAGAACTTTCACAAGATCACATGGTCACTAACTGCTTAATTCATACTGCATTTAGTAGCATGCACATTTATGTTGTTTTCTAATGGCAAGCTCCACCACATGGATTTATTCTCTTTCCCTCTCTCTCTGTCTCTCTCTGTCTCTCTGTCTCTCTGTCTCTCTGTCTCTCTCTCTCTGCCTCTCTGTCTCTCTGTCTCTCTCGCTGGATCTTGCTATGATGCGTAGACTGACTCCTGAGCTCAAGTCATCCTCACCCTTCAGCCGGAGCAGCTGGGACTACCGGCATGAACCACCACACTGGCCTACGTGATTGCTTTGAATATCTAGATAGCACTAAATAAATAAATACATACATAAATAAATGAAGAATTTGATAAGAATTTTACATGAATTTGCTATCATTTGAATATTGAAAATTGATTTTATGCAGGCTGTCACAGATCTTTTGACTGTACTCTGACAACACAAATATTTTATGAAGTAAAACCACCAAGTATTTGTACATATCCAGTTTACCCTTTCACTAGCTTTTTGAACTGTTTGATGTGTCATAGATGTCTTGAAAAATACCTACTGTAAAGAAATGTATATCTTATTTTAGAGTCCATTACAATTCATTATTTATTCGTCACCTTTACTGTGACAAAAGAAAAAAGTATAAAGAAATGATTGCTACTTGTAAACCTTTATAATTAATGGAAGGATCCCTCATACATATTGTACCAGCCCCTTTCTCCTTGATGGGACACAATACCTGTTACAAATTTTGTTTAGTTCAAGGTGTCAAGGGACTCAGTCCTTGGCTAGAAGACTCCAAGGCAGGAGCACCATGGAGGGAGGGAGCAGTGAAGCAAACATGCTGAATTCATCACGGCCAAGAAATAGAGCAGGAAAGCACCACCAGAGAGGAAGGGGCCAGAGACCAGATACAGCGTCCAAGGTCACAGCTCTAAGACCTCCCGGACAGCCAGGAGTGGTGTCCACCGACTCACTGGGTGACTCCCCAGCCAGTCAAGCTTATTCATCACACACATTAAACAAATACAGAAATAATGCACTCTTTCTTCATTCATTCATTCATTCATTCACTCATTCAGTACATACTTATGGAGCACCTGCTACGTGACAGGCACTATTTTTATGTGGGAGATACAACCTTGAACAAGACAAAAAAGATTCCTGATTTCTTGGAGCTTATCATCCTGTGATTATAATTAAGCAGAGCCAGATATAAAGAGATACATGTTGGAGAACGTAACTAAGCACCAGTGTGTGCAGTCAAGACATGAGAAAGTCTGTGAGTTCCAGGAAGGCCAACTGTATGCCAAGGGAGGCTTGAACTTGACCTTGAAGTAAAGAAGGTGTTTGCAAAAGCAGAAAGAAGTTAGACATGTACTTCAGTGTAAATATTTCACAGTGTGATCTGTGAAGGTCAAAACACTGGCTTAAGAAGAATGTTTGTTTAAGAAAAATTCTCTGGTTGTCTTTCCCACTCCATATGTACCCACCAGTCTCCAGCAGTCCAGATTTCAAGGCCATCAGCAATGGAGTTCTGTTAGAATGAAATATGACTGAGTGGTGCTGGAGAAATAAATCATCCCAGATGCCAAATCATAGCAAGTCTATGGAGATAGAGCATATGCCGCTTGCAAATAAGAAATCAATGTTCAAAATGTGCAGAAATGTCTCTTAGTGGAAGATTTCAATTGTTATTTGCAGTATTGTTGAATATACTAATATTTACAGAGAAAAATAGTTGGAGATAGCAGTAATTTCTCTTTAAGGAATCATTTGTATCTAGTTCTATTGAAAAGGATAATATTTCCAGATCTGCATAGACTATTTTGTAATGTTATAGGAATAAAAGAAAATGAAATGAAATATGAATACAGTTTCTAAGCCATTAGATCTAAAATTGACAAGGGCCATTGAAAGAGAAAGATAAACAAGGAAGGGACTAGAAGGCCATATCTTAAACTATTTCCATGCTTTCTGAGACTGCATAGTCTTTTTTTTTTTTTTTTCAAGAATCTGGGTTTATAGTTCAGGCTGGCCCTGAGCTCACTATGTAACCCAGACAAGCCTCGAAATCATCAATCGTCCTGCCTCTGCCTCCTGGGATTATACATGTGAGTCACCATGCTCAGCACTGTGGTATGTGGTACAAATTGCTGGTAGGCATGAGTCGCCATGCCCAGTGTTGTGGTATATGGTTACCTAGGATCGAACTCAGGACCTTGCACTTGCTAGGCAGGGGCTGGAACCACTGAGCTAAATCTCCGGCCCACTGCATAGTCTTTTTAAGAAATACAGTCATAAGGGACACGATAAAATTAAAATTTATTGGGCCCACCACTTTACAAAACCACACAACCGTTTTAAGCATTGACATGGACCTGGTGTGACAGGGAGTTTCAGACACTGTTGTTGCACATGGAAGTTGGTAGCACCATTTTGTGAAAGTGGATTGGCATCGTGAAACACATTTGAAGGAATGCAAATTCTGTGACTCAGCAATTTTTCTGCTTCTTACTCTGGAGGAAACTATACAGGAGCTATGTGCCTTTACATATGTGTCTATAGCAGCAGAGTGTGTAAGAATTCACACTGGAAACAATTTGATATCCAGTAAATAGAATGAATAAATGCATGTCCATATCATGGACTGTATCCACAAAGAAAATGAATGAATAATGACTACGTAAAATGAATAACTCATGCAAATGTAGAGGTAACTCAAGAGATCAAACAAGCATCCAGGATGAATCCATCACAGTTCAAAACTAGACGAAACTAAGTTGTTATGTTCAGGATTTTATATACAGGTGGGAAAATGATAAAGAACAGAAGTCACTAACACAAAAGTCAGCTTGGCATTCTCAGGAAGAAGTGGTGAAGAGGACAGTATTCTGTCTCTATACCAGTCCAGATCATACATACATGTTGTCTGTGATAGTTAGGTTACCTATTTATTTTCTGCAAGTTAATTTCTAAACGCATGTACCTCATTGTGTGTATTTCATCATTTTTTTAAAAAAAGAAACTTTCTATGAGAGATAAAAAGATTGTCAGAAATTGCAGTACAGAAAGTTTTATGCCCAACCTGCTTCTTAAGATTCAAGGCAGTCACACAAAAAATGAAGACAAATTTGCCTCCAAATATACCGGGTTTCTTTTTTTAGTATATGTGCTGCCGAAGCGAGCACATATACCGGGTTTCTTTACAGTGAAGCTTAATTCACATGTGGTAAAAAATAGAGTTTGCTACTAGTGTCCAATAATTTTAAAAATAAAATGAAAACCTCACTTTTTTCTGGAGTCATGGAAAAAAGGAGAAGATCCCAGGCCTTTAAAATCAAATTTGATAACTAATTTGTAAACTAATTATTTTCCCTTCTTTCTGTGTCTGTATTGATTGAAGCAGCCCTTTGAATCATACCTACAAGCAAATTGACCAGAGGATCAGCAGAAAATTAACAGCAGGGAAAAACGAGAGTACTTGTCTTATCTAGAGAAACCAAGAAATTTTTATTGCTCTTATTATTTTCAAGTCATCTGTGATTCTTCTTTAAGGAAAACCCTTAATAGTCCCCCAGTAGTCCTGGCATTGCACGGTATTATCTAGTAATGAAAGAGAATGTTAATAAAATCATTTCTTTTTTATGTTGATATAGATCAAAGTTGCAACTTCAAAATATCAATGATAAAAACGAACGCTTTAAGATTCTAGGTTACTGCTTACTGAGGATAATATTCATTAACTAGAATTCACTTCTTATGTTCTGGATTAAAAAGTTATTTGCAAGCAAGCAAGCAAAATTCATCTTTAATTTGCTTATCATAAGGCACTACTTTTTTGAACAAGTATTATGTCCTCAAAAATGAATTTTTAATTTAAATGTGTGAGTGTCATGATGTATCCTCTGTGGCCACTTTGGTGGAATGGCTTAAAGATGGTTGCATTGTATGCAAGGAACTGGATGCACTGTTTGCTAAACACAAGTTGCAGAATTGATTTAGTTTCCAACTAAAGCCATACAGTACTGTTTAAATACCTGAAACATTAAAAAAAAAATACTACTAACAAAACAGCCAGCTATTCCACAGCAGAGCATAAAACCTACAAGTTTTATGCAGAGTGTCATAAATACCTATCTTAAGAAGCTCAATTAAAGTTCGGAAATAATAATTTTGTTGTTAAATCTCCAAAGAGCTGCAATAGTGAGATCACCTTGAGGTAGAATCCAGAAAAGCTAGTTCTAAATATTGTACTCCTAGAGCAATGATTGATTGATTCTCTAGTGTACATTTCTTGGTAATGTCTGTTTAGGGATTTCTAAAAACATAAGGTGTGTGTGTGTGTGTGTGTGTGTGTGTGTGTGTGTACAAATAAATCTGTTAGCATATAGTAACAATCCTTTTTGTAGTCTTTATCTGTGCAAAAGTTATAGGAATGCTTGATAATAATTTTTTGTGATGAAATCTTATGGTGAAATGGAATTATATATATGGTTTTGCCTTAATTATTGATTTAAAAAATTACTAAGGAAGAGGGCATCCAGAGCTTTTACATTATATTATGGCCTATTATCCCCCTTTATTAATTTTTTTAACTTCTATTGAGAAAACTAAAATACTGACGTGGAAATACAGGTGAATGCATACTGGGAAACCATTGGTCAGTAGACCAGGGAGCAACATGAGGATCAGAACATGCCATGCATTTACTCTGAGCTCTGGAGGGACTCAGTATCCGTACCATTTTGAGAAGATAAAAATTGGGGTGGAACTCTTTGGGATACATTCTGAGCACTGTACCTAGGATGCAGATTGGATGGTTTTTAAAAGCAGTTTTATTTGTCTTCAAATTCTTCTTAGAATTTTTGTTTAAAGAACAAATTAAAAACATAAATTAAGAGCCATTGCTTGAGTGCATAACCCCCTTATATTAGTCAGCTTTCTGTTGCTATAACAAAACACCTGTGGCTGATTAATTTATAAAGAAAAGTGGTTTATTTAGCTTTTATTATTTAGTTTAGTGCTTTTATTTATTTAGTTTAGTATTATTTATTATTTATTTAGAGCTTGGCACCAACATCTAGTTAATTCATTTAACTCAGAGGAAGCAGTAGGTTTAGTTAGAATATTCTTCTCCCAGGAGGAAGAATTCAGACCAGATCTCTGAGTTTTGACTTCAAACACCCAAAGACTTCTGAATCAATAGTAATAATGTAGGCAATTCTGCTTTCAGTGAACATCCTTGCCAAGCCCTAGGCCTGCGACCTTCACTGTTACTTATGCCTCTACAAGTGGCATTTCTCTTTCAGTTGTGGGGACTGGAGAAAAGAACTGGCTGTGGTGAGAGCCTCTGGCTCCCTCACATTATGGCAGAGTGTGTGAAAGAGGAGAGTTTACACAGTGAGACAGGAAATGGGAGCACGAATGAGGGGTCTGCAGTTTTAAACAATATCTCACCTTTTAGAGACTCACTATAATCCCTTCAGGGGTGTCCCCATGACTTAACCACATTTCCCTAGCGTTCTGCTTTTAAAGGTCACACCCCTTTACACATTAACCACACTGGGCACCAAACTTTCAACACAGGTAGGCTTGGCAGACAAACCAAATCCAAACCATAGCACACACACACCCATCTCCCTTGTGCACATTTGAGTAGATGGGAGCTCGGTAACATTGTGATCTACTGAAGATTTCCCTGCTGATAAGTGGCAGGACAAGGGCAGAGGCCACATATTCATAGGTAACATGGCTGTTTCCCTGGCAACACTGACAGCACTCTGCCTCACTGTATTTGTACCATCTCCTCTAGAATGTGTTCTTGATGATAAATATCATTACTTGTCACTTTGGGTACATACTTTTCTTCACTTATTATGCACAGGCCATTGCTAATGCAAGGGGCAAAAGAAGAGACATATTAGGCATGATGCTTCAAGAATGCTGTGGGGAGAAGTTTAAAATATTAACATTGGGAAGGGTTTGTTAGAAGGGTCCATTTTGTGAACATACTGCATTATTGAACCCCAAGATTAAGTCAACTCATCTGAAATACAAGTGCCAGGGCACGGTGCAGGTGGATGAAGGCCCAAGTCTCCAAACATGATGAAGCAGTTGCATGGTGCACACGTAAGAGTCATCTGGGTACAGCGTGACACCGAGTCAGCATGCCTGGGATACAGCCATGAGTGGGAAACAGGCAGATGACAAGCAGAATAGTTAGTGGACATGCTCACCTGATTTAAGGCAAGCTGAAGACTTGGTTTTGAATTTCCAGGTCAAATAGCATGTGGCGCTTTAGAGAAATACCCTTGATGACATATCTTCTTTTACGCTGCTTCTATTTTTCCCTTTGTTCTTTTCTTCCTTTCAGTTCACGTTAATCAAGTGCCTATTATGTGTCAGATACTGTCAGGTACTAAAATCTTTCTTGTTCTGCAAGAGTTTGAAAGGATTTTTTTTTTTTCTTTTTCATGGTACAGAGGTCAGAATTTCCAAATAACCGGGATAAAAACATCTTAAATCTTGACAACTTTTCAAGTATAGTTCTATCAAGAGAGAGTGTTGATCTTGTTATGGGGACTCAAAAACTGTACTCTGCTGTACTCCAGTTGAAAGAAAAATGCCACTTGTAGAGGCACATGTAACAGCAGATGTAGCAGGCCTGGGGCTTGGCGAGAAGGGTGGCAGACATCCACTGAGAGCAGAATTGTTTATAGGAACTGTGGCATTTATTGACTCAGGAATCTTCGGGTGTTTAATGCCAAAATCCAGAGACCTGACCTTTTAATTTCTCCTGGTGGGAGAAGAATCTGCAAGTTTGACTGCTTACCAGGAACCCCAATTTCTCTGAATTAACTGAAAATGATTATAATCCTGTACCTGAAGCTCAGATTCACAATTTCCTTTCACGTGGTTGTGCAGTACCACATTTACCTTAGAGTGATGTGGGCCAGGGATGCTGTTAAATCAAATTCCATATCCCAGCATTCCACGGGAGGGTGTGGGACATGTTTCTAAGCGGACATGGCACATTTATTCATAATAGTTATGTTTAGTATATGTGCTGCCGAAGCGAGCACAATAATAGTTATGTTTGAATGTGGAGGAATCTGTTTCTTATCATCCGGTTGTGGGGTCCTGGGGTGGAATCCAAGGGATTCTGTAGGCCTAGTAACAGTGACTACTGCTGTTATGCTATAACAATAGTTCTGTTACTGGACTTTCCTCAGGTTCCTAGAAGCTTCACATTTCATCTAAATCATATTTGGGATATGATAAGCAGAATGTAGTACAGTGCTAGAAATCCATCCATCCATCCATCCATCCATCCATCCATCCATCCATCCATTGTTTCACTCTAGAGTAGGGACACTAAGCTCAGTGGCAGTCACTGCCCCGTTAAGATCTGGCCACACACAGAGTAGCAACACCTCTTCATCCACTTTGCAGTTGCTACTCTGGGCTCCCAGTGAGGGGCCCAGAATCAGGAGCGTGGAATGTGTATTTCACAGGTGTTAGTGCCTGGCATGACTGATGAAATTTAAATCTGGAACAAAACACCAGCTTTCCAAGGTTTTCATAATTGTCTAGATAGTCTGATATTAACTCTTACATCAGTTCCAGGGAGCAAACAACAAAATCAGCCTTTCGAAAGAGAGCCACAGCTAGGCCGGAATGCTCATCTTAACATTATTAGTACTCCAAGTTCCTCCTTCAGTTCTTATGGATGCTTATAAACTGCAGACTGCATGCACTTCGTGAATCTGGCTGCTTTTCTATAGCTGCTATGAAAATTGCAAACAAAATTGCTTTTCATTTTGCTTTGACAGGCAGTTTTAATTTTATTCATCATTTTAGCAAATTGTGTAACATTTCAGTTGTGTGCAGCCTTGCCTTTTGTCTTTTTCTGCACTGTATTTATGCCTAAAATATGAAAACAACAATAAAGAAGAGACCAATAACAGCGAGTTATAGTAAAAATGGCTTATTAAAAGGATATTTTCTGCCTGGGTGAAAAACTTCCTTGAACATGTCATAAATAGTTTATAACACACAGAGCTACACTTTTATTGTCTGCAGAAGTTGATTGTCTAGCTAGCCGCATTTTTAAAGTTATAAAATAATTCCCTCTAATTTTAAATTTGTCTTGTTTGCCCAAACCTTGTCACAGCCTCATTAAGCAAGGACTATCTATTCAAAGTCATCAAAAAGATCAAGTTAATCTTAAACCAACACAAAAGTGTATGTGTGTGGGGGTCTGAGGAAACACTGGTTAGAGAAAGATGGAGGAAGCTCATAAAGATTTATCTGATAACAAAGTATATGCATTTTCATTTTGGAGAAGAATTTCTAATGTTGTAACAGCCGATGGGTTGGTTTTATTATGTGTTTCCCTAGCTCTTCACTGTAATCTCAGCAATATGAGGAGCCCTGTAAGCATGCAATAAAAACAGAGCTAACTTCATGCCTGTCTTGGTCACCGAGGCCTCTCGCACAAGCAAGTTCTGTTCAGATAATCACTGAGAGCTGGTGGCGTATTCTTCAACCTGGGGTTCAGGAGGTTGGAGAAGGAGGGGGACCCTTTCTGCCAGTGGTTTAAATGAAAATAATATTTATCCACAATACTTTTTAGGACATAAAGACTTTTTATTTAAGATTTACAAGATTGCTGGTAAGGATGATTCATAACTGAAGTCCAGTTTTCCTTAGGGATTAGCCACCACAGTTTGTTTTTTGTTTTTCTAGCATAGCAACTGAATTTCATCATTCATTTTGTCATTTAGCAATAGAAGACAACTTCACCAAAGAAGCTCACAGTACGAGTAAAATTGGAAGTAAATGGAAGCCATATGTTGCTGTAATTTCCAAGGTTAAAAAAAGCTATAGTTTTGGCTATTGCCTTTTATTCTAAGTAGAGGGAAGGTAAGAATGCTTTTACTATCAATAGGCTTAAGTTGTAAAAAAAAAAAAAAAAAAAGGGAAAAAGAAACATATTTATTTTGCTAATGGCTGCACAAAGCTCACATGACCCACATGTTCAGAGCAAGGCTGATGCCTGGCAGTAATCCATTTCTTAACTTATGTACAACTGTGGAGTTATTAATGCTAGTCAGGTTATATGCAAGGATTCAGGAAAATTCTTTATTCCTCATTGACTCCTGACAGTTATTGTACCTAGGAACTGGGTAACGTGTTCTGAAGTGAGCAATTATGGAAATGTTTACTTCACTGGCTGCATGTAAATGTGTGCAGAGAATGTACCAGAATTTTTCCTTGGGGGTATTTAATTCTCTCCAGGGCAATGAAAATCAAATGATTTCTTTTTTTGTGTGAAAGCTTTCTTAAAAAAATGTTATAATGCAGCTGAATAATGATGAATGCAGTAGACAAAAAGGAGAGGGAAAGACAAGAGGAAAATAGAAAGAGTGAGCTACCAGTGGTCCTGGAAAAGAGATTTCCCCGTGGATGCTCGTACCCAGAAGGAAGGAGCTGAGGGTGGAGGTGAATGGAAGGCCAGGCCTACCAGGGGCGAAAGTTTGCTGGGAAATGATGGCAAATGACTACTGCAGTATTCGGTGGCAGCTCACTGGTGCGTGTCCTACGTTTATTTATCTCCATGAGAACTTCGGCAGTCGGCGTGGTGCTGCTTCCGTGGAAGGGCAGCACATGGGCTTGTTAATTACATGCAGTATCAACACTTGCCGTCTCCACACGGTTGGGGGAGAATCCAGATATGTATGCAGAGCTCAGAAACGTCTGTGAATGCAGATGGATTTTGCACAGATCACAACCACATGATTAATGTCACCCAGAAGTCTCTCCTTTTCCTTTCCTTTTCCTGTTACCTACCTGATGAACTTGCTGTGACTACTGAGAGGCATTTTCAAAATTCTTTTTTGCTGAGAGGCAGAACATAAAAAAAAAAAAAAGAAAAAAAATCATGGCAATTAAGAGATTTCATGGGGCTCAGAGTGAGATGTTTTCAGCACTGTGACATTTCTGAAACAAATGAATTCTGTGCAAGTCCACGGCAGACAGTTACAAGCAGGTGGAATCTTAGTGCTCGGGCCTGGAGGGCGGGACCTGCACTCTCACAGTGTTCTGCGCAACTGGCATCAATCGGGTTAACGTTCATTTTGGGGAAGAATAGTCATTGTGTCAAAGTAATTTTTTAAAATTTCCTGAATATATTTTTTTCAGTAGTGGGCGAGTAAATATTGGCTTAAATTGGCCCCTGTGGTCACGTGGCTGTCATCAGAATGGACTTAGATTACATTAAGAAGACATAGTTATTGACCTTTGCACTCTTTTTCTCCCCCTGAATTTTCCTGAATTTCTTAAGGAGGGGTTTCATAAAAAGGGTTTTTATGTCTTGCAGAAAATTGAGTTTTGTAGACATTACCTAACTCTTGATTTGTCACACCGGGATCAATAACATTTCGCTGCTCTTAAACACACAGAATCACAGGGGACACATAATGTTTTTTATAAGTGCAGTAAAGTTAACGTGTTGTTGAAACAAAAACTCCTCTGACAGTCCTGTAATAAGTACACTCTGAAACTAGCAAATTATCTGTAATACTAGGAAAGGCAGGAAGAGCGCTTCAGAGTACAATATGTACGTTGTTGGCATTAGGTGCTGCAAGAATAAGAAATTAGGATTTGCTGCGCTCTCTCCAGTTGAATGTCAGAATGATTATGAAGAGTCAGTTTCCTCACAAGAGAGGCCGACCAGGCCCCCCAGGAGTGTCGCTTGACGCCACGTCTCTACCAAGTTTGTTCACTCTGTTTGGTGTCTTTGTTCTTGGAGGATATTTTATATTGGTTTCAAAAAACCCTTTTCCCCTTCTAGCAAAGAAGGTATGTGAAGCTGGATGAGGAAAAATGGGCCATTTTCTTCGACTCTCCCCCAAATACACGCCTGCCTGGTCCGTCCGTTTTCCTTCGGAATACCGTGCGATAGTCTACAGAAGTCCGCAGCCAACACAAGTCCCTCGTGCTGTGATTTGCAAAGGCCACTCGGAACCGCAGTCGCCCTTGTATGCGCTTTGGTTTGCCCGGTCGAGGAAGCGAAGGGATCCGGAGTGAGGTCAGGCTCGGTGGGCGCTGGCCAGGCCGCTGACACCTCTCTCCCCGCCCCCTTCTTGCTTCGTTAGACTTCCGAGTCCCCTTTCTAGGCTTCGAAATCCCCATTTTGCGTCCTCCTGACCAAATCGTGTTTAGCTGTTCCCCAAGCTGCGTTTTCAGGAAGGAAAAATATAGACCCTTCTTAATATCGGGGCGATATGCGTCGTGGAGGATGTGGGCGACTAAGGCGTGACCTTTGTTTTATCCTCAAATATTTTTTCCCTCCAGCAATAACACAGTAGCTGGGGCCCGGAGTGTGTGCATGGAGAAGGCCGGGCGCGCGCTGGTGACGGACAGGGCCCCGCGCCGCGCAGCGGGCAGGGCTGGGAGCCGAAGAGGCTGCCTTGCAGGTCTCGTCACTTCCGCGAGCTGGGGCTTTCCTCCTCCAGCCCTTCGCAGAGAAGGTAGTTTTATGTTCATTTAATAATTATCCATTTTGCCTGTACTTGTCGGGGAGAGCTTCTTGAGCCCCATCAGTTTTTCAGAGAAGCACCACTCGAGCTCTTCTGCTGAAAATGTTTTTCCTTCCCTCCCTTCACTTCATCCCACTCTTCCCCTTGTCGACGCTCTCATCAGTGCCAGAGCTCTTCAGTATTCCACTCCTGTCCTTTGTGAAGTGATTTTGCCCAGACACGTCTGGCTCAGGGTGAAGCACCCTCCCCCGAGAGCGCGCACTGCAGCCCCAGGTCGCCAGCACCATGAATACATTATTATCCCAATTTCCATCCTGTTGCCACGGCAGCACTTTTGGAGCTGCTGGGTTATTAAGTCGTACATCACTAATACCCTGATATGAGCAGAAGTTGGATTTAATATCGGCCTTTGATCAGATTACCTCCCAACAGTCAGCTGTCATTAGAAAATTCCTTTGCTCATTATACCCTCAGAGCTCTGGCCTGTGTAGCAAAAGGGTGGCAGGCCTGATACATGGAGGCAATTTCAAGCCTGGGCCTTGCACTGTACTCTTAATTTATTTTCTGACCTTTTTGTGATTTGGGGAGATTGCGTATAGCTGTGCATGGGCGCGCGCGTGCGCGTCTGTGTGTGTGTGTGAGAGAGAGAGAGAGAGAGAGAGAGAGAGAGAGAGAGAGAGAGAGAGAGGGAGGGAGGGAGGGAGGGAAGTGCGACCACAGAACCTGTCTGCAGTTTTGTAGGAGGTAGGTAGAGGGATGTGAGAGGGGCTGGTTGTCTTTTGCCAAGTGATACTGTACTTTGTTGGGAAGTGTCTGTTTTCTGCCTGTCCTCGGGTAATGTATAAAACATGGTGCTTCAGGTAGAGATGAAGGGTAAACTGATGTCCCCCTAAATGGCCAGCCTGTGTATGCACCTAACACTTCACTGAGCAATCTGTCAACATGTCAGCAACACATGTTTTATAAAAAGCCTCCAGTGGGAGCAAAGGCTCCTGCCAGGGCTTAGGAAATGCTTTGAATTCAGCAGATTTCTATTGCTGGAGTCCCCCGAGGTTCCTTTTACAATGCCTACATTTCAGAAATTTGAACTTGGGACCCTTAGGGGGTTCTCTCCGAATGCCTGAAAATGTAGAGTTATATTGTTGCGTGTCCCCAAGCGGTCTTTACTAATACCTGAATTCGGAGAAGCTGGAAATTACAGAGCTCCCCAGGGGGAGCTTTATCCACACCAGGAAGAAGAGAATAACTCTGCAGGGAGATTGCTTAATGCATTGCTGAAATAAAAGAATTTGAGAGAGATGGGTTGAAGTGGGTTTTTTTTCCTTTTTTTTTTCCCCCTTTTTCTGGCCACTCCTTCAGCCTTAGCTAAGTCCTTAAAGACAAAGTCAGGGGAAGGAAGCAGCTGGGCTCTTTTTAATGAAATTTTAGATGTGGCTTTTGAAATCGTCAGATGCCTGTGTGTGTGTGTGTGTGCGTGTGTGTGTGTTTATGTACATGCGAGCACGTGCGGGTGTGTGTCTGTGGCTCCTGCCTCTCTGGAAACCTTTTTGTTTACATGCAAAAAGTTGTTTTCATTTTTAGGTGCATCATCAGTTTTGTCTTGTTTCCTTCCAACCTGAGCTGTTTCTTTTTTATACTCCCACTGTACCTGTCTCTGTTCCTCAGAAATATTTCTTCACCTCTCTCTCTCTCTCTCTCTCTCTTTCTCTCTTTTATAGTCCTTTCCTTTTATTACATCTGCCTGGTATGCGCCACTCTTCCATCCAACTCGTGGTGTCGCTACTTTCCCTGCCAACTCTCACCGCTTTACCCGACTGAAGACTTTCTTCACTTCTGCAACTCTTCCGTTCTTTTATGTTTTCCACCAGCCTCCAGGTCCCTGCCTTCTCAAGGCAGAGTCTTGGAAATACTTGTGTACTTTGGGCTGTTTTCTGATGAAGTGATTTCACTGATTTTGATGGGTGACATATTGGTTTTTTTGCTGCTGCTGAACTGTAGGATTCAGGTTGCTTTGACAATTTAGAGTTGCGGGCTCTGAAATCTGGTATTCTGCTCCAGGGCTGAAGGGCTGTTGGGACAATGGGCTTGGTGTGTGTGTATGACATGTGTGAACACATACGTGGCCTGCACAGATGGGTAGACCTTGGGTGAGGGAGGGAGTAGGGTTTCAGTCTTAAATATTAAGTGAATCACAGAATTTGAAGTCCACTCCTGCTCTTTATTATCCCTGCAAAAGAGAAAGGAAAATATCCTCCTTGGGTGTGCACTTTTCTAGATCTTTCTTTGGCTGCCTTTTGACACCGTGTCTCCTGACCTTATCAGGAGGGAGCTGGGGGCTGGGGCTTGTGTTTACCCGGGGTCCTCCTGGGACCGAGCCCCGCCTCCAAGTCCGGCTTCTCTCAGCTTTACAGACAAAGACAAGGAGAACATTCTCACAGAACTCCACCGTCTAGTGTAAAACAGTTCCAGCTGTTGCTGCTCATGATTTTTTTTTTTTATTTTTTGAGGAGAGAAGAAAAAAAAGTGTTGGCTTGTTTTTTAGGTGTGACTACATTCATAGAGTTGTCTCTAGACATCGATTTTTTTTTAACCAGTTCAATTTAAAAGCAATTAGGGAGTAAAACACAACTATTTTGGAATTTGGCAAATTATAATAACATTTTATATTCTTGTCAACTGTAGTAGTAGGGATCCAGATCTATATTTCTACAGGCGAAAAGGATCCAATGTCATCAAATGTATTCACATGTGTCATAGACTTAGATTATTATAGCAAATCATTATTTGATGTTTTATATCTAAGGTTATCTTTCATTGTTGAAGAATTTTTATCTTTTCTGGTTAGGCTTCCTAGTGAAACATCAACACAATGAAATTAATTATACTTAATGCAGACATATAAACTTGGTGGGATACAGTGGGTGTTTTTCAACAAATGTTTTTGCTGATACAGCACCAGGCTGTGAGGGTTTTACAGGAGTATTTATTGTGGCCCAGTAATTGGAGACCGACCTCAGCTTTTAATTAGTCTGTGTTGGACTAGAGACCGGGGAAGAGCCCTTGAATTGGGCTCAGATTGAGACTCTCTGCTAAGTGCTGCCCAATTCAAGGGGTGAGTTCAGAACAGAACAGTCCTTCAGAGTAGGAGAGCAAGAGCAACAAGGGTGACCTGCCAGACCAGGTGAGTGGGGATGAAATCCTTCCTCGGGAGGAGGGAACTTTGCAAAGGGAGGCGTCCAATGGAGACTCTTTCCTGAGGAAAAAAAATAATGCATCGAGGTGATTGTTTTATACACGTGAGAAGCTCATACTGACCTTTCTGTGAGATTTTGGCTGTGCTTTCATTGGATAGTGTGTGCCCTGTTCATCACACAAAAAGAGGTGCCAGCTGCCTGTGCACAAAGCGGCACACTGTGGGCAGAGTCATTCTCTGTGCTCTTAATGCATTTGAGGAAAATGTTTTGTGCTTAAGCACTTTTAAGTATCCACTGGAACACTTGAATCTGGCGCCCTAAAAATTTTAAAAGCCCTTTTATCTGCACTCCACGTGGTGCCTCTCACTTAGAAATCTTCTGTGTTCTTTGCTGTCCTTGTCAATTGCAGAGTGCTTTATTCTTTCTGGATTTTTTTTGTTTTGTTTTTCTTATTTGCAGGTGTCCCTGGCAAAAGCCCTGAAGATGGAAAGAAAACACAGTAGGAGTTCTTACTAAAATAATATTTCTATTTTAGTTGTGGCATTCTATAATAATTCTTTTAGGCTTCTGACTAGCCCTTTCAAATAGATTCCTCTGCTACCTCGTCACATTTGTGATGGAATATTGCTTTTGGCACATCTACACTGCCTTTCATTTCCCGTCCTCACTACACACAGGCACGCGCGCGCACACACACACACACGCACGCACGCACACACATGCGTGGGCTCACACTTTATTACCTCTGTACTTGGCGAGCCGGATGGAGTAGAGCACTGCTGACTTCCGGTTAACAACCCCGGAATGGTTTTATTTTGAGTCCAGGCCCTGCCTCCCTCCGGGTGGCGTGTGAAGGAGCAGTCTGCACTTCGCTCCCTGGTCTGGGGGCCTCCTGTGCTGGCCACACACACTGCCTGGCCTTCCCGTGGTTTGGATATGCAAGTTTCTGTCCCACCTCCGCCCAGTGGACCTGGTCCTCTCTGAGCCTCTTCTTGTCCTTCCTCTTGACATGCATCTCCTTTCTGGGTTCACTATTTTTTTTTTTGCTTTTTTTTTTTGAGACAGGGTCTCGCTTTGTAATTCAGGCTGGCCCTGAGCTCACTATGGTGCCCAGGCAAGCCGCCGCGAACTCAGCAATCCTCCTGTCTCTGCCTCCCGAGTGCTGGGATTACAGGCGTCTGGGTTCACTTTTCTTTTCTGTCTCTACTCAGTGCTACACATGCATAGACAAACAAAGATTTTGAAAGTTTTAGCAAGAAGAAATGTTAATAACCATATTCAAAGGTGCTCTTGCTTTTCAGTTTTCCCATCTGGACTCTAGAAAAGTTGAGGAAATGGAAATGAGTCCGTTGCCATCCATCTCAGATTCTTCATAGTCCTAAACCGAGAGGAGCATCCTAAACCATGACTTACACTCTGAGAGAAGGTACAAAGGCTATTTTCAAGTCTTAAAAACAGAATCTAATTTAAAATAAAAGGTTAAAAAAAGAAGAAGAAAGAAAAAAACCTTTGCCAAGGCCGCGAGAGGATTTTTTTTCTGCTACTTGTAGGCCAGCAGGATTCTCATAGCTGCTGAATAAGTGCCACCCGTGATCCCTTCTGTGATTTCTGACAGCGTGCTTTGTTTTAGCACTAGCTGCATAAGATACTTGCAACTCTGCTGTGTAGGTCTAGGGCCCCTGGAGAGGTTTCTGTCCCACGTGCTATGGAGACACTGCATCACCTCTCTGTGTTGTGGGGCCAACCATCACGCCTTCTTCGATGGGGACCCTCACAAAGCGATGGAGAAGGGCTTGTAGGAGATGTTCAAGTGTTCGGGAAGTGTTAGCCATTGTTGTTATTGTGCCTTTCTATGAACTATCCTGCAAAGACAATGTCATAAACTCACGATTTATACGTTAGCTGAGTTAATTTGGGCCATTTGTTTGGTATTTTTGTTTTCTTGGTGGAGCTGGAGGTGGAACCTAGGGCCTTGTACATGCTGTGTGACTGCTCCACCCCTGAGCTACATCTGCAGCCCTGGGCCAGTTTCACTTCGCAATGGAAAGTGAAAGGCTCCAGAGGGCCCCTCTGTGAACAAGAATAAGAACATTTCTGTTCTCAATAGTCTGTTTAATATTTGTGTTGAATGATAATACTGAAATCAAAGTGGCTATCCATAAACAATAATTTTTCTGAAGTGTGTTTTAGAAATTTTTTTGTTTTCTCTTCATTAGAATCCACTGTTGGTTTTGCATGAAGGTTTTGGGCCTAGTGTGTTGATTCATGTGTGTAACCCCGGATACTTGGAGCCTGAAGCAGGACTGAAGGTTCGAGTCAACTTAGGGCACTTAGTCATATCCTCCTTCAAAATAAAAAATACAAAGAGCTGGACATGTAGCTCATCAGTAGCGCCCCAGAGTTCAATCCCTAGTACTGGAGAAAAAAGTTTTGGTAGATAAAGTACCACAAAAACCAATTTACACTGAAGGGATGTAGGCAATTCAATGCTTGAACAGCACTGATGTATCTATCTGTGATTTTTAACTTCTAAGTCTATTGCTTGTTCATAGGTCTAAAAGAAATTTCACAGGCAAAAAGTAGCAGACGAGGACAGGACAGGTGGAAGACACAGCTCACCTAGGATAACATGAGCAAGGATTTACTCGTGTGGGAGGGAAGCGATGTGGGCACAACAGATGGAAGTGGACTTGCACGTCTTGTATGAGGTGATCAGATCTTGGTTTATATTAATATGCATTATCTTCAATCACTGCTTGAAAGAATCTCATTTAAAACAAATATATCCCTAGAAGGAATCCCAAGGAAATCCTAGTCTTCTAGATGAGACAATACAGTTTTCTTTTTTAAAATTTGTTCCTGTACAGAGAAAATAATTGACCAGACACTAACGAAGTGTGTCCCAGTGTTTATGTATCACTCTTCTGGTCTGCAGATGAGCACCAGCTGCGGACCTTTACCTGTCTTTTTTTCTTAGTTCCTCATTTTTAAAGGTCCTGGAACCCTGCAGAACTTCACGGTGTTCTATGTAGAGCTGGGCCTGACTTTCAGGTGTGTCTTCGATTGAGTAAAGATGGACAGAGCCATCAAGTTATTGTTGTGGAACCTGAAGCAGATAGGATGAGACAGACAGACTCACAGAGCAGCCCTGGAGCTGGGGGTGGTGGCACCTGTCTGTGATCCAAGTCAGGAAACCCAGGCAGGAGGAGATGGCCTCAGGGGTTTAAAGATAGCCTGGACATATGGCAAATTCAAGGCTGGTCTGGACTATGTTGCAAGAACTTGATTTAGAAAGAAAGCGAAGGAAAGGAAATGAAGTTGATTCCTTTTCTTATATCCCTTAGCACCTCTTTTTAAAAATAAAAAGACATGGCCGGGCGTGGTGGCTCATGCCTGTAATTCCAGCACTCGGGAGGCAGAGACAGGAGGATTGCTGAGTTTGAGGCTTGCCTGGGCTACATAGTGAGCTCAGAGCCAGCCTGGACTACAAAGCGAGACCCTGTCTCAAAAAGAACAAAAACAAAAACACTGGAGGCCTTCCCTGCCACCCCCATGTTTCTCTCCGGGTTGGGGGTGGGGAAGCAGGGTGTCTGTCTGTCAGGCCTTCGGCAAACATGGGGGATATCTGCACTGGGATAGTGACTAGAGTGGGGGCATCATTGAGTTTGAAGTCCTCTAAGGATCCTTTCTGTTCTGAGCCTCCGATTCTGTAAAATAATTTGGCTCTGATGTAGTGCCAGGAACATTTTTTTGAAACTTAATGTGATATCATATCCTTTATCAATATATTGTATCACTGCAGTTTGTGACATTATGCCGTAAAATGCTAGCCCATAAAAACCTGTAATTTATAAGACTATATTAGGTACTTACTTTATGTATTATAGCCTGATAGCCTTTATAATTCAACATTGCCTATCATTTATTCTATATATAATTCCACGGAGGGTTCTGGTGACATTATAAACCACAAAAGCAGAGCTCAAGTGGTTAGTCATTAGAACCCCAAGATAGAAATACCTTGTATTACATTATTCAGTATTTATTATTTTCCATAATGTGAAGTTAAAACACTTGGATTTGAAACATTCTCTATTTACATTCCACATCACAGTATTCATATACATGTCAATCAGAAACACTCTTCTTGGAAACCACATCACAACCGTATGGAACCATGTTTTCATTTAAAGTGTATGTTTTTCATACAAGGATGTGTTGTCCACTGTTTTGCATCACAGTTTTTTCCCCTGGCTGGTTATCAAAGAGGAAATTCTGGTGCCCATCAGTTGGGAAGTTTTTCTTTTTCTTTTTTTTTTTCCTGCCTATTAAGCTAAAGAGAAGCAAAATATATTTTGTTTTGAATTAACTCTAAATCATTCATACCAAATTTGGTCAAAATAAGTATTCTCTAAGATTCTTCTACTCAAAAACCACTGTGGGGCTGGTCACGGGCCAATGGCTGGGGCTCTTCTCATGTGTGTTGAAAAGCATTTGATCATGACTGCAGAATGCTATAGTATATTTGTATAAGTTGTGTGAGTCCAGACTAATCACATAATAAATCTGATCGATGCAATCCTATTACATAAAATTGGTTCTTGTTTTATAAACAGTGCCGGTTTCTCGTCTGTTCCCCTCTCCTTTCTTCACTTCCCCCCTTTTACCTGTTTGGGGACATTCTGCTTGTGGAGGCCATGGGAAATATGACACTTAAGTCGACAACCCCAGATGGTATATTTTATTTGGTTTCAGAATAAAATTTATCCTCTACCGTCTCCTTTCTGGCCACTGATTTTCCTAAGAGTTGAATATTTTTCCTTGAGAGTCTTAGAGACTAAAAGTTCAGAAGAAGAGAAAGATGACCAAAAGTTAATAAAACAGCAGAGTTATAAATAACTGGAGCCAACCTACTGTAAAAAATGACCTGTTTTATGACATCGCATTATAACTATTGACAGTGGCAAGCAAGTCTGCAGAGGATCTGTGGTTGTGCTCATTTATTATTTGTTCAGAGTGGAGGAAGAGAGAAAAGAGATTTAAAAACAAAGAAGAGGAAAAACTGGGAGCAGCAACCTGATCACTTTCACTTTAAATCATAGTGCAGTTTCTCTCCTGGCCAGAAAGTAACTTGAAAGTACTGAGAGATAAACAACCCAAGCAGAGGGCCTTGGATTCCTGCCACGTGCTAGGATCTCAATTAAGGGATGAAATTGCAGGGCACTCTTCAGCTTGATCACAAACGAGCCTGGCTCTGAAGCCAGGCAGTGGGCAGCAGGGCTGTTCTGCTTGGAGGGCCAGAGGGCCATGGGGGCTGCTGGGGCTTGGCTACCTGCATTAGCATTAATGGTACTTAGTGGCGCAAGTCTCTTTCAATCCAGAAGGGAAGAGACCCCTGCAAGGGAGAAATGGGGACAGCGTGGGGGTTTGACTGGAATCCATTCTTTGGTAGAAATACTTGTCTTTTTTGCCATTGCTGATGAGTGAGTCAAAGATCCCAAACGTAAAGATTCTCTGCAGAGGACTGAGCTTTTTAAGTGCTACTGAAAATACAAGTTGCAGAGAATATTGGAATAACCACATTTTTTGGTGCATGAATAGCTAGTATCTCCATTTTAGCACTCATTTGCATCGCCTGTGCTGTCATATTTTGCTGTAGCACCATTGTCTCTAAGTGTTGCATTATTGACTTAAAAGGTGTCATTTTCCACATGATGGAGGTAAGGAAGTACATTTTCCTTATTTCATAATTTGCACACAGATTGAAGAAGACTTAACCATTGTCACAAAATTTGGATATGATGGGTCTTGTATTTTAACTGGATTGTGGGTGTAGGGAAATCTACCAGTACATTAGTTTTAATGGAAGAATGTGGCATCTTGGAAAATATTTTGAAAGTTAAGTCATGTTAATTTTCTTCCTTATTTCTTCCCTTCATTTATTAAGTCCTGATCGTCTTTGACTTCTGATTTTGTGTGTGTGTCGTTACAGAGATGATTATTAACTCAAGATAATTGTGGCTTTGGTAATGTTTATATTTTTGTAATAGCTTATCTACTAAAGTACCAATGCAGATATTAATTTATTCTGATCCCAAGTGGAAACTAAGCAATTTGGTGGAACATTGACTGTCTTTATTTATCCTCCCCACAAAAAGGGATCATAAATGACCTTACACATACTTTTCTTCCACTGGACCTCTTGGTCCTCGGGTCTCTGGAGCACGTATCTATGCACACTTTTCTTGAGAGTTGGGCTCTGTGTTCCTCTTTGATTTGGCCCACTAGTCATAGTGACTGGAGAAATCTAAACTAGACTTCAGTAGTTTGGTGGGTCTACATGTTTTGGCCCGAGCCATCTTTTCTCTTCTATGAGGATCAGCAGTGTTAGGAAAGGAAAATAACAATGCACTGAAGCCAGAGCACCTAATGTTGGAGAAAAAGGAAAGATGGAGTGTTTGTAACATTTAACCTTTGCTCAGAATAAGAATGTAATGTTTATTTTTTTTCCTTCTGTTGCTGTAGATTCACTTATTAATGATAATATTCAGTGTCATGTAATTTAGGATTAATGTTCATCAGTTGTGCTTTTCTGGCTTATAAAATGAAGGTGAACTAAATGTGACTGAGCTCATAAGACTTCGCTAGCTGTTAACAGATGGGGTAGAAAGGGTCGAGTCTACCTTAAGGAAGCCATGGAAGGGGCAGAGTGAGAGGGGCGTGGAAGAAGTGAAGGAGACCCGTTCTGGTTCCAGTGGGCCCTCCCCTCCTTGGGCTCGGCAGGCTGTGTTAATGTGCTATGTTAAGTGCTAAGGAAAATGGGCCTCGAAGTACCTCCAGCACTGCAGTGCCCACTGTGAGTACAGCACTCTCCCTCTGTCTCTCTCTTTCTCTATATAGTCAGCATGTGAGTGATATTTTACATCGCTTAAAAAATTACGTGAGTGTTTGTTGCTGTTGTGTAGGGAGGAAATAAATCAAGGGTTTTTGTGGGATTTTAAATTCTTCCCAAGAGGAAAGAGTAATAGTAAGGCCTTCACAAGTGGGATTAATTTAGTGTATCTCTCAGGAGTCTATTGGGTATTGTATTTATACATTTTAAAATGTGTTTTGATATGTCTTAGATTAATATTTTCCTATCTGCAGGGTGAGAAATAGTAATAGCGGTTTCCACGTGGGGTGGGGCAGTGAGGAGAGACACGATTAGGCCATGAGGGCCCTCCGTGGCATGTCGTGAGGGCGCGGGTACCACGGTTCTGAGACTCACATTGTTTGCATCCCAGACTTGCCTCTAAGGCAAAGTGAACCTAGGTGGTGGGACTGAGCGGAAACATCCTCTTAGATTTTCCACTACTGCTTTTTAAATTTTGCCTTTAAATGTATGCCCGTAGAAGTAAGCTCTTTTCGCACATGGTGGCCGATCGCCAAACTCGGCGAGTCTCCGCCGTCCATAGCAGCTTCCCCCGACGTCTGTTAGCAGATGCTGTCAGCTCATCACCTTCCTCTGGCTTCCCGCACACTGCCTTCATGGATCACTGCTGGTGCTGGCGCTCAAGTGTCAGTGGAAGGGCACAGCTGCAGGAAGGGTCACCCTGGAGACCCGCTCTTCCTGTCTCCGAGGCGTGCGCAGTCCGGGGCAGTCTAGCCCCGTGACCTGTTTCCCCTTCCTTTCCTTAGGTTTGTTTGGCGGGAAAGCCCGTTGGCCCCCATGCAGAGCACTAAACTTGAGCTCAAGAGGGAGAAAAGGAGAGGGAGAGAACCACCTCTGAGAAGGCAGTAGGTTTGATGTGTGTGTGTGCGTGCGTGCGCGTGTGTGCGTACTCTTGGTGATCAACATGTGCTCTGTGAAAGGCAGCTGTGTATCTTGCTGTCTGGTGAGTCGCTTTGCTGCCTTAAGAGTAAATGGGTCAGTGTGTTACTCATGGTGCTATTGCGAAGGAGCCTGTAAGTCCAGGTGCAAATATTCTCTGAACTTTGGTCACACATTTTGGCCCATCAGAACTATTCAGGCAACTGTAGCTTTACATTGTGTGTGTGTGTGTGTGTGTGTGTGTGTGTGTTTTAAAAGTGCTTAGTTGTTTACCTGTTAGGGATGTCTTTGGCTTTACCTTATTTTTTTCTTTTTTAACTTACAAGCTGTGTTAGAAGCAATTATAAACTTCACTCTTCACAAAAACTTCAGCTCCATAATAGAAAGGTTTATTCAAATGCCTGCCATATTCTTGCAAGTTTTATCACAGCAGGATCCAGTAGTCCCACAAATCGGCAGGAAATCCACCGTAAATTTTCAGTTCCTTGATGATTGAGTGTTTGCACCATAGCAAGTTTTTTGGGCAATATTTTATAGGTTGGATAAGGAATTTGTTTTGAATGAAAGCCCAGATAAGGTTTGTAAGTTTTTCCCCTTTTCTTCTTCATTTCCAGTGCCTTGCTTTGGGGTTGAGACTGTTTTTTCCTGTGTGCTCTGATGCTTGGTTGAACAGTGGGATATCGAGGTTCTTGCTGTGTCTGACAGACATAAAGTTAAATATACAACAATGAGAATAATCCAAGGGACAAGCCGTTAAGTCCCCCAACAGACTTGAAGATGTTGTAAATATATTCAAATGACAACTCTCCCATCCACTAGACACAACATCTTATTTCATTTCGAAAACAAGTCTGAAGCATGCCCCACGAATTTCACATTGAATGTGTGGAGTATGCAAGTATTTCTTCGTTATTCCAAAGCACCTGCCCACAAATGTATCATAAATATAAGTATATTTGGCTGTCTTGGAGTTTGTTACATTTTCCTTCCAATGAGATTATTCTTCCTTCCATTTTGTTGTGCTGCTAGATTCACCATTCACCTACAATACATAATTTTGAAGATATTAGTTGATGTAATTTTATTCATAGGCCATTATCCTATTCTGTAGTAGCTGTTATCCTCCTCACGCCAAGATAGGTAACTATTTCCTAATAGAGACTCAGGAAGCCAAAGCACTATGGTGTCCATATTGCAGAAGAAACTCTTCTCTTTAGAGAGACGGGCAAAGGAGGTGTGCATTCTACCTTCATTTCCTCACCCAGTTATTGCTGAGCTTGGGCCCCTCAACCTCTTTGTCTTTGGAATGATATCTCTGAACTGTTAGGCCATTTTTACTCTGAAATTCTGTGGGTCCTCCTGATACTTTGTATTGGTTGTCTCATTAGTAACAGGACTATCGTTAATTTGCCCACAAATTACTCACCGTAAACAGGTGGCAGATTTTGTCTAACAAGGCCACACAAGTGCATCATTGTGTCTGAAACTGAGTAAGATAAGCAGCCCTAACTAATTTTAAAAAATGTATGAACTACGTGTAATCTCTACTCAGTCGCCACAACAGATATTTATATAGCGCTCTCTATTTTATACACTGGACGTAGTCCATACATTCTTATGAAAACAAATATCAATTTTCTTACTATTCCTATTTTATACATGAGGAAGCTGTAGAGTAGAGAATGTACTTCTCCAAACTTAACTAGTAAGTGAAGAAGCTAGGTGTGAGCTCAGGCAGCCCACCTCTGGTTCTGTGTCCATAACTTCCAGGTCCGGTTACTTTTCAATGAGCCATATTTGTCCTTTTCACGAGAAATCACAGAGGCTCTGTAAATTACTTCCAATAATGTTCACGGTTGTGAAAATAAGTTTGACCTTTTAAATTTCTGAGTGAGTGGAGAAAGGAAGGCCACCCAGTGGGACTAGTCTGCATTATTATGGCTAATACTCTCGTTCTTATTGCCTTATTCTTGATAAGGATGATACAGAAGTTTAAACTTTTATTACGAGGCATGATATTTTTAACTTGTCTTTGAGAAGAAGACCAAATTGCTGTTAGTCATCCACACGACAGTGGAAATTAATTAGCTCAGAGTGCTACTTTTTCAGAGCTCCAACGCAGTTGTACTAAGGGACTGAACTCCAAATTGGAAGAGCGGGAAGAGTGAGGGGAGGGTGATGTGTAGACATCCTCGGTTATTTGGGTCTAGTTGGGTGGGGCTATACCCGAAGAGCAGGGAGACAGCGTCAGGGCTGATGAAAGTCCCAGTGTTATGAGGAGATAGAAACAAGAGAACCATAGCGTCAGCAAAGAAAGTGTAAAGTTCAGGATAATATCATTTATTATAAAATCTATATAGATCATTGCTAACTCCAAGAAAGGGAGAGGTGAGGATCTCTTCATCTTGTGTTCTTATTCTTCGGTGTTTCTCTTTCTCCACACATTTGTAGTTCCCCAGAGTCAAAACTTAGTTTATTTTGAACGCTAGAGTTCAACAATATCACAAGGCAAGTAGGTGTGTCGGGGTGGTGCTGTTGAGTTACCTGACATTTATATTTTTGTTTAATAATTTTTTTAAAAATGCATTTTATGGCCAGGCATGGTGGCTGACGCCTGTAATCCCAGCACTCGGGAGGCAGAGACAGGAGGATTGCTGAGTTCGAGGCTTGCCTGGGCTACATAGTGAGCTCAGAGCCAGCCTGAACTACAAAGCGAGACCCTGTCTCAAAAAAAAAATATATAAAAAATGCATTTTATGAAGTACAATTGGTTTACACTACTATATCTTTGGAAGACAAACTGAAGTCTAGTAAGAGTCATGTTTTGTGACTTAATAAAGCTACTTGTTTTGACTTCTAATGCTTTGAGCTTTATTATTCATCCTTAGAAATACATTTTGACTTTGCCTTTCTTCCACACTGTTTTTCTCTCTTGTTTTGCTTCCTTTCATGGTATCTGTATTTCTTTTTTTTTTTTACCTTGCTGCTCCTATGTTTCTTTCTCACTTTTCTCCCTCTCTTTCTCACAAAATATCTGACAATATGCCTCAGATTTAGCTAACAAAGAGATCTTCCAGGCTTTTATTGAAGTGATAATGAAAATTACTGGAAGATATAATCAGCATAAAAAACAAACGATTATGATGAAGTAAACTTTACCCCATAAGTTTGATTTTGAATAAAATTGACAGAAAACTGAGATTTTGACAAAATGAAATGCTTCAAAATTTGAACTGTGAAAGGTGGACATGCTAGAAATATTAATCTGGAAATCTCATAATATGTTTGATGTAGAGAAAATTGATAAATTAATCAAATTACCATTATATAATTTTCGTAAAAATGAATTGATCCCAGTGAAAATAATTTCAGTGAAATGAGAATGAGAATTTAAAAAGTAAAGTAGTTAATCATAATAGTAGTTTTCTAAAATAAGACATTGGTGAAGGGAATGAACTCAGGTACACTCTAGAAATTGTTTAATGACAGAAAGTCAATATTGATAAAATGCTTATACTCAGCATTCCCATACTCAAATTTTTGGAACAAAATGGCAGATAAAAAGAAATAAAGTGAAAAATACCGGATCTCCTCATTAAATCATCACAGTTGTACAAATTACATGGTAATAGCTCCATAGCGTACAGGAGTCAGCAGGGTCTAAAGCGCTTAGAAAGGTGGGAGGTGCTGTAGGCGGAGCCAACGGCTCTCCCAGCGTCTGTCCAGAAAGGCCAGGCCACTGGGGGGAAAAATACTTGAGCACATCAAAAAACCTAGCACTGCTAAATTTTAAATAGTAATGTTATCACTGTCATAAGTTTGACAGTCTAGAAAAGTTGAACAACTTATTCATGGATTTTAGGAATGGGTGAGGAACATTAGTGCCCTAAAATATTTTTATCCATCACAGTAACCTGGATTAATATTATTTTGGTCACGGTAAGAATGACACGTTTGAAGGATGGTTGCAGTGTGTCTCCCAGATACTAGGAACTGGGAACTAAGTGTAATATTCAATTTACTTCGCCTACAAGATGCATTTTAAATGTTTGTGTCCTGGGATCCAGTAAGACTCATTCTTACCTCGGTTTTGATTAAGAGGTTTGAAATGTATTATATGATATTCTTGCAGTCTAAAGCCGTGTGTACTGGCTGCATCGGGAACTCCCCTACTTCACGATTCCCCACGGAAGGACCCCAAGTCCACGTCCAGAGAAAGGTGGAAGTGGACAGGCCCCATTTCTAGCAGTTGCCTGCCTCTTCCCGCAGCCCCGGCCCATCTCTTCCTCTGTGAAGGTCTCTTGGCATGTCATGTGCCAAACCATCTTAAAATCTCCCTGGTGGAGCCTTCAGGGCCATCCCCAGAGCCTCCCTACACTCGCTCGTAGCCCCAGAAAGAGCCCTCGTCCCTTGGAGACCATTATCCACATCATGGTCCTGGTCTCATTCTTATTTGCCACATCAAACAAAACAAACAAAAAACCCCAACAACTTACTGCTTTATCATTTTAATTAACTTGCTGGTTTTCTTTTTTATGCACTGCATGAGGGCAGAGATTATATTTTTATCATAAATGTTTGGTAAATATTTATAGAATGACAAAATAAACTGCCACTTAGAGCTAATTTGTGCTAAGATGTGAATGACCCAAAGTGGAGAGGCATCTTTGTATTTTCGAAAGGAAACTTCTTTCAGTTAAAAAAGCTAATTGGCAGCCTTTGGGTGGTGAAATGAAGAAGGGAAGAGACATTCTGGTCTCATGAAGGGAGGCACTTGGGGTTCAGGGGTCCCTACAGAAGAGCCCCACACTACAGAATATACAACTACCCAGAAAGGTGTTAGCTTCACACTGTTTTCTTAAAAGATACCATTCCATTTCTAAAATTCCCACATTGTTTTCTCAGACCAAGTGTTGGCAGAGGGCATGGAAGGTTCCTGAGTCCGGGGGTGGCAGAAAGAAGGGGTGGGCAGAAGTGACTGTTTACCTTCCTGGTCTCGGGACTTCCTGCACGGGTTATTCTGTATAAGGCACAAGCGCAGGCCCATTGTGTTTCTGCCGTATCCTTTAATTGTTGGCTTACTTAACTAAGGGTTTTATGACCCTAGTAAAAACTGGAGAACTTCAGATTGGTCGGTCTGCTGCTCTGTTGGTTTGAAGACAGCCTGGCTCCTATGGTTGGTGCTGCTGAAGCAGACACCGCGATCCTTCCGCGTGGCCCGGGGAGGGTGACAAGGCTGGGTCCCGTTGGCACCTGGGGCATCGCTCCAGTGGGCAGGATGCTCCAAAGAGCAGCCTTCTCTGAAGTACTTTCCAGGGAGAAGCTGCTCAGTAACAACAGCATAGTCTATCCATCGAGTGCTTTTGAAAATAAATGGAAATCCACTTGCTGGTGCGCCAGTAACCCCCAGTACTGGAGAGGCTGGAGCAGGTGGGTCATCGATTCAAGGCGAGCCTGGCAAACTAGGGAGAACCTGACTCAAAGGGGGAGAGAAATAGAGAGATGGACATAAAAGGGAAATGTGGGACAGAAATGAGAGGAGGAGAATAAGCGTGTTCTCTTGGCTTTTTTCCCCCTAATTTCATAAATCGAAAAATAAGCACATGTCATGAGCAGAGATGGCCTGACTGGGATGATGCAGCCAGGCACTAGGGAAAGGAGCCCTCTCTGTGGCCCTTTCAGTGCACCGGGCGTGAAGAGATGGCGAACAGGCCCGTCGTGAACACCTGGGAGAGAACCGGGTGCTCAGAACAAGGAGGCAGAGGAGGTGCGGTGTCTGAGCGGTGAGCTTTAACCGAATCATCGCCCGCTGGCCGCTGCTAAGCGGGCAGGGGAGACACTCGTGAGTTTAGAAGATACTCGCTCACTTGCCCAGAGTCTCTGTTTTGCATGTAACTGGAGAGTCATCTCTAGGTGACTTAGGAACCTAACAATGTAAATGCTGTGTAAATAATCATACTGTATTACTTAGGAGACAGTGATGATAGGAAAATCTATACATATTATTACAGATGCCGTTTTCTTTCTCTGAATATGTTTGCTTCATGGTTAGTCGAATCTGTGGATGTGGGACCCCACATATAGAGGCTACGTTATTGTTGGAGTAGCAGGATGTATTAGTTGAACTCTGATACCTTGTGTTTTCTGGGTCTTATTCTTCCCGCCATTTTACTCTCCAAGTGCATCTGTACTTGGCTCTTATGGGGTAGCTGTGGCTCTTATGGGATTTTGAAGATTGAAAAGATAACATCACGTTATCTCCTCTGGGGTTCAAGGAATATATACGTGAAGTGTGAGAAATCATAACAGAGGCAGATCCACTTCTTCCTTGAGAAACATGCCCAAGTCTATTAAGTTTTATAGTAAGTTCTCAGCAATACTAGCAATCATTGTAACTCACTGAGAATTTCTATGTTCTAGGTATAATACATGTAGTTTCTTGTTGAGTTTTTAAAAGAAATCTATGAGGTAGGAACAGGTTTCTCAGACAAAGATGCTGGAGTTTGAAAGAACACTGAGCTGGGCACAGTGGTGCAGCCTGTAATGCCAAGGTGGTGCAGCCTGTAATGCCAAGGTGGTGCAGCCTGTAATGCCAAGGCCTGGGAAGTAGAGAGGAGGTAGAGCTCAATTCGAGCCATTTAGCAGCTTGGTGGGACCCTGTGTTAAAACAATAAAGGCCACAGGGGAAAAGAAAGAAGGGAAAGAAAAAAAATGAGAAAAGACGGAGAAGACAGAAACAAAGCTGTTATAAATAAGGAGCAGTGGATGGGGTTGAAAAGAAGAAAAGGAAAAAATATGAGGCAAGACTTATCACGTACAGGTACCGATTCCCAATGATGGATGTGATCATACTGTCTACCTAAAATGTACCAATAAACTTAATGAATAGAAAAAAAAAACAAGTGCTGGAGATGTAACTCAGTGCAGAGGCCCTGGATTTAATCTCAGTATAGCGGGCAGGAGAGAGGAGAAGAGGAGAGGGAGGAAAAGGAGGAAGGGCTCAGTCACATGCATAAGGTTACTTCCTGGATTATCTTGTTCTTACTGGCCCCGCATCGCCCTCTTTTATGATGAGATCGGTCCCTTTTAATGCTGACTACACTCCCCAAAATGTGCTCAACACTTTCCTAGCATCGACTTGTTCCATCCCTCCGGCCAGCACTAGTAGAAGTAGGTACCAGCTTTGTTCTTGTGGTGATTATGTTTTGTTTTACCATTTTATCCAGGAGGCATAGGGAGAAAGTAAATCGTGGCAGAGCTGGGATTTTTCTGCACAGGAGACTCTGTCATTTACCATTTTCTTCTCTCGTCTATATACTAAACACATCTCATGCTCAAAAGCTCCTGGTAGGCTCCAGGGCTCTCAGAATGAATGTCAAAGTCACAGTCTTTGGGTGCTGTCTGTTATCTGTGATTTGCAGTCCTTACTTCCTTGCCCTCTGGCCTGTGCCCTGTTTGTGCCAGTCCTGTGAGCTTGCTCCTCTTGCTTTGAGCTGACCACCCTCTCACACTCCCCTGCTCTGTTTTAGGGCTGGGTTCCTGTCCACCTTGCTTCCTGCCCCTTTCTCTGAATTTCTTCATGGACCCCAGTTCTCTGAACACCTATTGCACGCTCCTCTGACCATGCATAAACTTCATGGCATCTCAAACACCATTGATTGTGTGCTTTTGTGCGTGGCACATGATTGGGACCCAACTAATCTTTATGTGCAGGACACTGAAGTAAAGACTCACCTCACAGTTCTAGTTTGCTGGACCCCTGGCTTGTCCTCTTGTTCTGTGTCTTTGTTTCCATCAGTGGTCTCTCTAGCTCTTTCTCATCTCTGCTCCTGGAAGTGTGTGCCCATGGTGCCCTTTCCAACTACTTTGGAGATGAACTAATCTGATCCCCTGCTAGATATGAGCCCCTTGAGTGCCTAACAGTGTACATATTTGTTGGATTGAAGCAAATTGATACCATAACTCAGTCCTAAGAAGGTTTATTTCACAAGGGTCACAAGAATTGAATCAAAGGGCCGCTTCAAAAGTTTCTTTTCTGCTAAATTACAAATCCAAACTTGACGAAGACCTGTAGCTAGAATGGGCCCACTTAAAATAAGCTCATGATTTGCTTCTGCTCCTGAGAAGAAGGCCTGCCTTGGGGGGTGGTCCTTAGACCCCTGGTTGGGTGGGAAGGTGAAGGAAGAGACTGGCTCTGTGTACTGTGGACTTTGCTGGCTGCCAGGCTGTTGACAGTGGCTCAGGAATTGAGAGCTCAGGGTCTGCACTCTTCACGGCCTGGGTCCAAATTTTCTCCTACTTATTGACTCTGTAGGCACATGTTAAGCCTCAGATTCCATTTCTGTAAACCTCTTGGGGTTTTGTGAAGGTTAAAAAACACTATGTATAATAGGGCACAAAGCAGGGTGCCTGGCAGATTACAGCTACTCAGTACATGATAAACATGTGACTTGTCATTATACTGCTTTAAATTTAAATCGTACTTGAAGTTGGCAGGACATTTTCAGTGTGTGTGTGGGGTAAGGCAGCCCTAGAAAGCCCCCTTACGCATTCACCTTTGTAGCAAGATCACGTGTCTCCAGTGCCAGCTTTGATAGTTTGATAGTTGATTTTAAATCTCTCCTCTATAAGAATCTGCAGAGCTACAGGAAAAGAAATGGAAAGGCGTGTGAATCTTCTTGTGTTGGGGTGGGATTTTTCCTTATGGTCCATTTCCAGTGTTATTTCGGTTCATATTCCTTCCAGCATTGCAGCTTCCAACACGTTTCTAGGGAAGCTGTTCTTATATTGCCATTAGGAATTTTTTCTGGATATAGAACCTGAATTTTCCTTTGCTTAATTTAATCCCTCTTCACATACACCTCGGACCTCTTTAAATAATTCTTTTCCCTCCCTGCCATTTGCACCTTTCAGTTACTTGTAGAGAGTTGTCACAGTTCCCTTTGGACCTAATCCTATCACTGTGATTCATGTTGGGCAAGCTGTACATTTTGTAATAGTCTATGGGCATATTCTTTGAGTGCTGTCTGGCTGGAATAAAGACAATTCTCCAGTGGTCTGATCCGAACCTTATCATCAATAACAGCTACTAAATGTGAAACAAAGCAAGTGACTTTTTAAGAAAACAAAGAAGGCAATGAACAGGAAGATGTTGTTTACCTTTTTCTATTATTCCTAGCAATTATGACAGTGCCTGTTGTTACAAATAATGTCCTGGGTAGTTATCTTTATTTAATCCATAGCCTGTAGTTCCAGAGAGGAATGTGATATGAAAGCTTCAAATAGTAGGTAAAGCAAAATAAATTTTATTTTTTTAATATACAGGAGTATGTTGGGTGTGGTGGCTCACGCCTGTAATCCCAGCACTTGGGAGGCAGAGACAGGAGGATTGCTGAGTTCAAGGCTTGCCTGGGCTACGTAGTGAGCTCAGAGCCAGCCTGAACTACAAAGCAAGACCTTGTCTCAAAATATATATATATATATATATATATACAGGAGTATCTTTGTGTCATTACTAATGTTTGAGTTTGTACAAAATGTTGAAGAGAAAATTGAGAAACTCAATTCATGAAAAACAAGAAATTTAAAAATCTTCACCCATTATTATGGTATAGAGACTTCTTTTTAAGTCTCAAAAAGCCACAGTCTTTATTACAGGGGTCTTAGCCATTCTGATTGGAAGAGAAATAAAGAAATTGGAAATATCCATTTGGTAGTCATCAAATATTTGACAAGTTGTGAGGCATTTTTGAGGGAAGAAGAAGTTCCATAACTGCTGCTGGTACATCAGAAAGTGACTATTTTTGAAGAAATCTTCCCAGGAGTGTAAGTGCTCAGGTCAGCCCCCTGCAGGGCAAAAGGAACAGTAAACATCCTGGTGAGTCAAATTCTGCCTCTTGGCCCATGTGCCCTCCACTCTAAAATAGAAATAAAACTTTAGAACTTCATAGTTAGAAAAGCATAGAACTCAAACAGCTGGTGCTGGCAAAGAAACAAACCTGAGGTTCAGTGGAACAAACTAGAAGATGCAGAAACAACTCCAGACATATTAAGCCACCTCATCTTTGACAAAGGAGCCAAACACATGCACTGGAGAAGAGACAGCCTCTTTAATAAATGGTGCTGGAAAAACTGGGTTTCAACCTACCAAAGATTAAAACTGGACCTACGTCTTTCACCATGCACTGAACTGAAATGGAGGTACATTAAAAATCTAAATGTTTTTAATCGACTTTATTGGTAAATTTTATATATACATTATGATCACATTCAACACTGAGGGTTTGTACCAGTACATGACACATCTCAGTTTTAATTTCTTCCTGATGTAAATGTTAAAACAGAAACACTAAACCTGCTGGAAGATAGGTTAGATAGAACTCTTGGAGACACTGGCCTAGGGAAAGACTTTATGAACAAAACCTCAGTAGCATGGGAACTAAGAATCAACAAGTGGGAATACTGAAATCGACATTTTTCAGATGAAGAAGTGAAAGCAGTAAATAATCATGAAAAACTGTTCAACATCACTGGTCATTCGAGAAGTACAGATGAAAACAATACTGAGATTCTATCTCACTCCAGAAAGAATGGCTGCCATTAAGAAATCAACCAACAACAAATGCTGGTGGCGCTGTGGGAGGAAAGGAAACCTTCTCCCTAACGGTGGGACTGTAAACTGGTGCGACCACTGTGGAAATCAGTGTGAAGTTTCTTCAAAGAACTAAGACTACAGGTCCCATTTGATCCTTCTATTTCTCTGTTGGATATGGCCACAAAGAAATTAAAAGTATCATACCACAGTGACATATGTGCATCCATGTTTATTGCTGCTCTGTTTGTAAGAGCTAAGTCTTGGAAACAACCCAAATGCCCATCAACTGAAGACTGGATAAAGAAGATGTGGGTTTATATATATATATATATATATATATATATATATATATATATATATATATATATATATATATAAAATGGAGTATCACTCAGCCATAAAGAGTGATAGAGACATTTATAGCTAAATGAATGTGTAAATTGAGGCCATACTCATAATGAAATAAGTAGGACACAGATGTGTAAATACCATAGTTTCCCCAATATGAAGGAGCCCTAGTAGCATGCTGGGTGTTTCTGGAACATTTGGCCACTTAGCTTTCTGTAAGGCTCTGTGATCTTTTCCTGCCATAGCAAAACTCAGTTTTCTTCTTTAGATATGTGCGTTTCTGCATGTGGTATGGTCAAAATAATACTGTGAATGTTTAAATCTGAAAGCATTTGTTATAGTCAAAGACATTTTGCCTTTCATTCCCCTCAGTATGCTCTTTCTCCCTTTGAGAGAGAGTATCCCACCAAGCTTGCTTCATTATGAAGCAGTTCCGGAAGCCCTCTTATATGCCAGTCTTAGCAGCGATCATAAATACAGCAAATGCTGCTGCCCAGTGCCATCCTTTAGAAAGGCAGGCTCACAAAAACATCACGGTGTGTCCTCACCCACCTTACCCCCCCAGATCACACACTCTGGCTCCACCCCAAAGTCAAATGGCCGCCAAAGGTAAATGTTTTGAATTGATACAAGGCATCATGGCAGCCAGGACCGCACAACAAAAAATGCCTATGAAACAGAAGCTTAGGCAACTGGTTCAGAAAGCAGCGAGTGAAGGAGGCTGGGATGGGTGTGTCTGAAGTGAGCAGTTAATGACAGTATGCCTCTGATTGTAATAAAATTCTAAACATGTAAACACACTCCTAGCTTTGCCTCACAACTCACATTCCCTGCCCAACGTGTCCCCCTCCCTCGCTCTGTCACCATCTAATCCCCTTTTCTGCCCTTGCCCCTGTGGGAAGGGGCTCTTTCACCCCTTCCGGTCTCTAGGGGAGAATCAGAAACAACTTCTGTCACAGGCCCGTCTGAACGCTCCATGTTGAATCCAGCTGCGGCCGATCTGACTCCGCGTCTTCTTTCTTTGAGTCTCCACCGCTTTCCTTTAGGCACATCTGTTTTCCGTTGCCTCGTGGTTGCGTATGTTGTTTTAACTCTGCTAAATTGAAAAAAACATTAATTGTCGTAAAGTTCATATAACATAAAATTTTACCATCTTAACCATTTGTAAGTGCAGAGTTCAGCCGTGTTAAGTACATTTACGTTGTTGGGGAACCAATCTCCGGAATTCTTCGTCTCGCAAACCAGGAAGTCTGCGCCTACTAAACCCCAGCTCCTCATTCCCCTCCCCCAGCCCCCGGAGACCTCCTTTCTGCGCTCTGTCTTTGTGAGCCTAACGACTCTGTGTACCTCGTGCACACGGAACCGTAGAGGGTTTTTCCTCTGGTGCCAGCTCATTTCACGTAGCATGATGTCTTCAGGGTTCATCGGTATAGTGTCCTCTCACAGGATTCCCTGTTTGAAGGCTGCACCATAAATAAATAGCCCGCTGACTGCATATAGTACATTTATCCATTTATTTATCCAAGGCCCTTTAAGTTACTTCCATTTCTTGGCTGTTGTGAATAATGCTGCAGTGAACACAGGTGTGCAAATATCTCTTTGAGACTGTTTCCTTTTCTTTTGAGTGTATTCCCAGAAAAGGAATTGCTAACTCACATGGTTGACTACACTACATTTTGAACTCTCACATCATGTTAAAACCCTTGAGATGAGTGACTGGATCATTTTTTGTCCTTGTATCTTGTTGACATCTGTCACAGAGTCTTGTGCATAGTAGGCACTCAGCCAATGTTTGTTGAATGAATGAATGAACTGTTTCCTAAAACAGACTGTATACCTCTTGTGTAGATTAAAATATTTATTTTGTTTGTAACAGAAACCAAGTGACAGGGAAAAGGAATATAAAGAAATACGTGTAGTTGCTAAATACTTGTAAAATGATACTCCAGGTCACCATATATATTCTTATAGAGGGGTTATGTGAATAGTTTGATGATAGGGGGTTGCAGCTTTATATAGCTGTGAAGAAAGAAACATTAAACTTTCCACCTCCCTTTTATTCTGTATTTAAAGTACAAAGAGCTATAACTCACACTAACTACTAAAATTCACAGTTGTTTCCAGAATAGTGAGAGTAGTTGTTACCATATAATTGCAAAATGTAAAGCAATCACAAACAGGTTCACGTTCTGTGTAATGATCAGATAACACGGGCAAAAGCAGCAATTACGTGTTCCTGGACTGCACTGGAGGTGTGAACAAGACAAGTATGTGCCATGACTGCATATGATTAAAAAGGCAAAGCTTTATATTTTCTTCTCACTTCAAAGTTTGAATGATCAAACTAGCAGAAACAGACAATACCCACGCTTTGGAATACTTACCATTACACGTACGTTAGACAGATCGCTGTTTTATAACCTTTCCACCATGTAGCAGGTTTGTACTTAGGGTTTAATTCACAAGACATTTGCATAACGTTTACTGTGAGTTTTCATCATCCTCGTTCATTTCTGTCCAACTCTTTCTTGTGGGGGCACCACTCCATTGTACAAGTCCGGGGACCTTTGTGCAGAACGAAGGGTGGAACCGGGCAAAAGCCAGGGACAATAGCTGGAATCAAATGAGCTACTAAAACTGTAAAAGAAAACACTGGCAATCAAGGAAGATTCACATCCCTCAGGCCCATTTTATAGTGAGTACTCCTGCATCTTACAGGCCTATTTCCATGCCTCGGGTTGCTGCTCTTCATACTGTCTATGAGACCCCCACGCTCACATCAACCACATGGGACCTGGGGAAAGATGAGAAACAGGAATCTGTGTTCTTTTTTACTCTATAGTCACTAAAATTGGTTTATAGATAGCACCTTGATCTGAATGTAAATTATCTGGTAGAAGGACCTTGTAAATCAACCATAACCACAAATCAGCCAGCATCTGTCAAGAAGAAACTTAATTGGTTTTAAAGATACTAGGCTCTGGGTAAGTGAGAGTTTGATTAAAAATCAAAATTATGGTCAGCTGTCTTAAGTGGTAGCTGAGGAATATGTTGTTATTTATTACTAGAAGACTTGCATTTTTAACCTCACTGATTTAACTCTGTCCTGCTAAAATGGGATCTGCTATGTTAATCTGGATAATATGTATGTTTCTATTCTTAGGACAGAAGAAGTCTCTATTAGCAGTTGTATGTTTTGTGATGTGTGTGCTTCGATGATCTTGTTGTGTGGCACAGTCTGAATAGCCCCCAATTATTGACCATTATCTGTATCTGCTGGTGAACTGCGTAGAGAGCCTAGAATCCCAAACAGAAAGGTTTAGTGACTACTTTGGGATCTTAGGAAAAAGATCGGAGTTTTTGGGCTCCATAACAAATTGGATTGTGATTTAACTTCTGGCTATATTATGCTTTTCTGCCTGACAGCATCATACCATGTTAATAGCAAATCAGACTACCACATGATCAAAGTAACTGAAGAATCAAAGTAGTTAATTGAGTTAATATCATGTGTAAAAATTATACAAAGTATAAGGTGCTTAAAAACAGTTCATTCACACAGCTAACACTGGACTCTATGGAGGTGTAGTCTAGGCCAATATTGTGTCATATAAAGCCCTAAATATTGATCTCGAGTTTATATCTGTATTTCTACTGAGGATCTGAGCAAATTATATGCCGATTATTTCTTATGAAGCACATTTTTTATTATCCAAATCCTAGATCTCATTTACCTTCGACTTTAGACAGATCCACCATATACTAGCAAATACATTTGGTTTGGAAACACAACATCTAAATAAAAATATGACTTTTTCTTTTAATATATGAAATCTTCTTGTTCAAAACAGTTGAAATTCCAAACACAGGTTTTTATTTGAACACCTTTAATTTTTTGCAGTACATCAGATCAAATGAATGTATCCAGTTTGCTATGTAGAAAGTAGAACTGGTATAAGTCATAACAATGATGCTTTTAAATCCCAACTGTTTCCCTGACATCTCCTGAGTGGCACAAGCTTCCTTTTGTGTCCTGTGATGTCCCAGCACTAAGCAATGGAAGTATGGTGGCAATGTATTCAGGTTTTAGAAACTCTAGTATCCATTGAGAAAGGGCCTATGCTGGGGACCAACTTAGTAATTTCTACAAACAGAAATCCTTGGAATTATTGGATTCAAAAGGAAAATTCTTTCCTACTTTTTGTAAGTGTTTTTCTGTTATTGTAAGAGGTGTATAGATTCAATTTATGAACAAGTACAGCTGTAAATAATAAAATAATAAAATGGCATGTCAGCAAGGGATAAAGTTACTTACAGAAGTTAAAGTAAAATTAACCCCAGAGCCCACTTATGAAAGTGGCTGTTGTTTGCAGCTGAGTGGTAGTAAATACTGCATTAAGAAAGTTGGTTTGTCTTATGGATAAGGTTTTTATAAATACTTAAAATGAAGTCAGCACACACCCTTTAGCCATGATGATTTTTGTTTAGCCTTGCAACATATTTTGAAAGCTCTGCTCTCCTGTAGAAGCTAGTACGAAGCATGGACACTAGCACAGCATTTAAGAGTCAGATACAAAGCATTTCCAGAATGTTCTGGGTGCACTGTGGGCCTTCAAGTTAATGGGAATGCCCGGGCGAACTGGGGAGAACTTTATAAGATACTGAGTAAGAAACTCTTGCATCGGTTACTATACAATGAGTATAAAGCAAGGTAAACACTGAAAAAAAAGAAGAAATTTTGCCCACTTCAAATATCCACAGGGAAAATACTTTGTTTTAAATCTAGAAATGAGTGAGAAAGTATATAACTGATCTTCCAACGTGTAGGATTTTATGATCCAGATTGCTTTTTTCAAGAAAACAAAATATTGATAAATAAGTTACCAAAATATTGGTAAATAAGTCTGTATTTTTCCATAAGGCATTAGATCTTCTGTATAATATATGCATAATTTTTATGAATCAGGATGTGAATCATAAATAAAATGTTAATTTGTCGACACATTTAACTCTAGAGCAGATAGAAAAATAGGAATGTGTTAGAAAACTAGGTATTTGCAGACGCTAATGAAGTTAATTGGTCTCATTTGACTACCTTATTTTCCCAAACCCCCTAAAGACTGGGCTTTTTTATTTCTTTAATTAAAAATGAGTTTGGTATGTTAATATTATAACCTTTCATATTTTCCTAGTTTCCTATACAAATGTCTTATTTATAGAACCACCCTTAGGAGTCCAGTGTTAGTAAGAACATTAGTAAACTGGGAGCCGTAGAAGGGTGCTCTTGCTGCACAAAAGCTATTAGCCACATGCATTGGTATAATGTGTGCTTTTCCACCTTATTATTACTTCCCTGTCCTGGTTCCATTTGATTACAATACAGAAAGACCTATTTTCCCTGAGCTTGAAAATGGTGCAAATAAAAATACATAAAATAATGATCATTGAATGGAATTTAATTTTTAAATATCAGTACTTGAACATATTTTGATTGGTTAAATTATATGGTAAAGTCTCATTGAAATATCACCAGTGTGAAATGAGAGAAATCACAGCACTGAATTAATCAATACCATGTGTGCGGATTAATTTTCCTTAAATTATTCCTTGTATAAGGAATGTTTAAAAAGCAAAATATTTAGCTGTTCACCAAAGAGTGCTTCTTAATTAGAGTGTTATGTTTTGCTGCTACCGTGGAATGTACTGCAGCCATTGACTGTGCTACTGCTCACGCAGAGGATTCTGGGACACGACTCCTCTAATGTCATCACTAACGTATTGCATTTGTATTGATTGTCTATGATTTCTGTATATGGATGATTGAGTTTGAGCAAACTACTTAGGGTTTCAAAGGATTTGGATAATGTTACACCATAGGGCTGGAAATCTCTTTGAATATTGCAAAGAGACAAAGTCATCGTTTCAGTGCATTTATTAGGCCCCTGCTGTAGAAATAGGAACAATAAGCCATCTTTTTTACGTTAAGAGATCTTGGAATGGGCAACTCTAATAAATCCTGGATTTAAGGAGAATGGTACGTGGTGCAGTGCTGAAGCTGTTTGTTCATCTGGAATGTATTAGAAACTTGATTAATAAGAAGACATCTGCAGTTTTACATTGAAAGCAGAGCAGGCAGTTTGGCAAATAGGAATGGAAAGGGAGAAACAAAAATCTAGTTCCATCGAAGCTATTGTTTCTTTGTGACCCAACATTGTTATTCTTAGTCATACATTGCAAACAGACATTTCCCTCCATAGGAGACAAGACTACAACTCAGAACTAAATCTGTAGTTTTGAGAGCAGATAAGTCTTTTAAAGACTTGAATGGTAAAGCAAATTTTATCAACCTCCTCGTAGAAGGTCTAAGCGGAAGGAGCAATCTCAGTTATTTGATTGTATGATTTATATGCAGATATTTGGAAACCTAAAATTTAATGTTAAAATTTAATAGCTTCAGTGTTTCACTGAAGAATTCCTTACTCTTACAATCATTGTTTACTAAATGAAGCTATGTGATTTCTGCATAACACACCTTCAGTTTTAGGGGCTAAAAAATTTCTTTTGGAAGAGACCATGGAAATTATGATGTCTGAGAGAAATCAAAACCAAAGCCCATAAAATTTGTGCAATTCATATATCACATATCAACAGGATGGCTTTGTAAATGCCAGGGCATTTTTCAAAGGAGAATAAGATCCGAGCTCATATTTGGAAGATAACACTTCTGGCAGCTAGTTGCATAGAATCTGGCACCCATACAAACATTAATCTCCAAGGTCAATAGGTGAGAGATTGTTACAGTCTTTCTGAAGGCAGAAATGCATGCAAATCATATTCATCCTTATGAGAGGAAAAGCAACAATTTCTGACCAATTAAAATAAGAGTTTTAAAGAAGAAAGACCAAAAGAATCGAGGAGAAATAGTATATTTGAGATCTCTTTACAGTATAACATGTCAAGTTCATCTCTGATGTCAATTTATAAATCTGGCCATAGACACTTGCTGAAAGCTGAGAGATGGCTATATTTGGCCACTGGCAGCTGAGTAATCTACAATAGATTCGAGGAGCAGAGTCCCCTCAGCAAAGCACGCAACTACAAGAGCAGTGGACAGATGAAAAATGATTGAAGGATGAAATTATCCTATAGTCATGAGCACAGCTCCATTTATGCCATATTAAAATATAGGTAATTTCAGAATAGAATTATAGCCTTCAGCCTCTTCTACTTCAGTATGTCATATTTCAGGACATTTTAGGCAGAGTTCCATGGTTAGGTGTAGCAAAGCCAGGATAGATAAGATGCAAAGAAATATGGCATTGTAACTATTTATTCTTGACATATGAGGTTAATACATAATCATTCCATAATATAGAAGTTGGGTAAGTTTTACTGTGAAAGTCAAGATAGTAAATATTTTAGTTTCTGTGGGTCATGGTTTCAGTCACAGCCAATCAACTCTGCTGTACTGAGTAACTCATGTTCGTGTAAATAAATGAGTGTGGTTCAGTTTCAATAAAACTTTATTTATAAGAGCAGTAGTTGGCCAACTCTTAAAATAGATTGGTTAAGCATGTACTAGATTGTCAGTATGAATCTGATGACTGAAAGGACAGCTTGTGCTTGAATTTTAAAGAAATGCACACATAATTTTATCCATGTGTGACAGAAGGAAATGTGTATACATATGCCAGTGCCTATAGGGTCTTACATGTTTATATTTTGTTGTTAATTACTAATTACTGAAGTAAGTGGAATAGATGTGTAAAAGCTTCTAGGTAGTGCTTTGTCTAGATAAAGCTGAAAAAAGTACTTAGGAAAAATATTTGTTTTGCTAGTTAACATCGCTCCACAAATAATCTAGAACAAGTCCCCATAGGTCACCTTTCCCTAAAACTCCACAAGAAGAAGTTTACATTGTTAAATTGCCACTGTGTAGTTAGTAATACCGTATCCAACACCAGTGTTGCAAAGAATTGACCAAAGAGTCAGGATGAAAGGCACAATATTAGCATCTAGAATTGTTCCTTTCTCAATGTTCTGCTGTGTGCACCTTTGCCTACATTCTTGCCAGGTAAAGTCCCATTGTCCTCTAATGTAGTAGTTCATGTTCCGAGTTGTTGCTACTGTGTTTCTTGTCTTGTTTTCCTCTAACCAACTGGGCCCTTCTTTTGACTCTCCTATGAGAGATGGGATATACATGTGCTCACATGCACGTGTGTGTTTCCACATGTGAATATGTATGTGTTCATACAGTGTCAAGATAAGTCACTTTACTTAGAAAGGCAGTGTGTAACACAGGAACAGAGTCCAGTTGTTTTTTAGCCATAGGGTTCAAAGCTAGGATTTTTTCATAGTAATAGTTGCCCTACCCAGCCATGCAGTGACAGTATTTGTACTGGTACAAATCCAAGATACAGGAGCGCATCAATTTTGCATATCTTTGTAGCCCATGGCTAGCTAAATGCTCATTTCATGAAGGAAGGAAGGAAGGAAGAAGGAAGGAAGGAAGGAAGGAAGGAAGGAAGGAAGGAAGGAAGGGAAAGGGAAGAGGAAGAAAGGGAAGGGAAGGGAAGGGAAGTGGGGAGAGGGAAGGGGACAGGAAGGGAAGGAAAGGTCAGGGAAAGGAAGGGAAGGGAAGGGAAGGGGACTGGAAGGGAAGGGGAGGGGAGGGAAGGGAAGGAAAGAGAAAAGAAGAGGGAAGGAAGGGTTTTATCCACACAAGAGGTATGAACACAGCTGGGAGTGTTTCTGATGGAGGGCAGCTCCCCCACCCCGCTTGCAGGCCCCCCTTGGAGGGACTTGGAAAGGAGGCTGCTGTTCCACTGCTGGTGTGTCGCCACTGCCCCGTACTCGCACTTTCCACCCAGCTATAGAGTCAGTGTATAGAGCTGGGAATCAGAAAGACAACAGCTTTGTAGCAGTGATGGTGCCACTGCGAGCTCATTGGTTGTAATAAATGCAGCACTTAGTGGGGCAGGAGGGTATTGATACTTTGGGAGGCCGAACACATGCACAGCTAGGAGCTGTATTAGAGTATCTGTACTTTCTGTTTAGTTCTCCTATGAATCTAAAATTGCTCTTTCAAAAAATAGGCATGGAATTAAAAAAATGCATCTTTGGGCCAGAGATTTAGCTCAGTGGTTCCGGCGCCTGCCTCACAAGCGCAAGGTCCTGAGTTCAATCCCGGTAACCACATACAATGCTGGGTGTGGTGACTTACGCCCACCAGCCATCAATACCACATACCACAGTGCCAGGCGTGGTGGCTCACGCCTGTAATCCCCGCACTCGGGAGGCAGAGGCAGGAGGATTGCTGAGTTTGAGGCTTGCCTGGGCTACATAGTGAGCTCAGGGCCAGCCTGAACTACTAAGCGAGACCTTGTCTCAAAAAAAAAAAAAAATGCACCTTTAAGGAATTATACATTTTCGAACTATGCATTGATCAGCAGCAGTAAAATTAATGGAATTTCTAAAATGCTCTGTTCGGAACAGGCAAACTGAGATGAAACAACCTTGTATAAATGAGACCTGTGAAAATTTGCTAGAGCAAAGCTGATCGATTTATTTATTTCAGTTTTCAAAACTACCATGTAAAATATGGGTCATCTCCAACTTGTAAGTACAGTGTAGCCTTGACTTATAAACTTAATTGGTTCTTGAGGGCTGATTGTAACTGAAATTGATCAGCTGAAGGCTCAGGCTCCTGTACACAGCCTTGAAAGTCTCTCTTTTGTACACGGGCAGATCTCAGTGTCCTTAGACGCTGGCCCAGGATTTCTTAGTGAGCCCTACACAGGAAAGGAAGCTGTAATGTTCCTTCCAGGACTCTTTAAGGGTTAAATATATATCTGAGACCATCTGGAAGCACGTGGGAATTCCAGTGTACATGCCAATGGGACAGTACAGTAAGCCTAGATGAAATTCTTGAGCTAGCCCATATTTTCTTAACATAGAAATTTGTGTAGCAAGGCCACAGAATACAGCTGTGCAGTTTGTGAAGTATACAAAAGTCCCTGAAAAGAATGTCAAAAGAGGACACGTAGGTGTGCAGCTTCCAATTTTCACATTATGACGGAGTTTTCCAAACTTAAGAAGGCCAAAACTCATTAATTAGAGCTTATTTTAATAATTAAAGAAAAAAATGGGAAAGCAACACTTGGAGCTCGCTTGGATGTGCAATATAGTAACATCTTAATCAGTTGAATAATCTACGTTAATCAGTCCTGCCTTGATGTCAAATTATTAATCAGCTTGATGATCTAAGCAATCTTCTGAGGAAATGAGTTTGTCCTGGAATTTAAAAAGGGATCATGGAGAAGTTGAGGGAGAAGGAGGGAGGTAGGGTGGAGAGAACACGTGCGAATGCAAAGAGAGGGGTTCCTTCATTTTTATTTCATTTATTGCAACAACAGATCAGTTGGTGTAGAATGACTCTGAGCTTTGATAGCAGTTCTGAACAATCACCCCCACTTAATTTTGTCCCCTTAGAAAGAGGGAGTGACAGAGGGAGGGAGGGGGAGAGAAGGAAAGAGAAGAAAAGGGATAGGAAGGGAAAAAGAAAGGAAAAGGAAGGAAAGGGATGGGAAGGGAAAAAGGAAAAGGAAGGAAGGAGGGAGGGAAGGGAGAGAGAAAGGCTTTTAATCTGCAATGGGAAGAACAATTTTTCAGATTTAATCAGATTTTTAGGACAGTAATTCCAGAGGAAACAACCCAGGAAAATTGGTATGTGTTACTTCTGAGTTAGAAAAGTGGACACAGAGGGAGGGTGGGGCAGAAACTCTGTAGCCTTAAGCTGGAGCAAGACTACCATTGGCTATTTGCTTATTAGAGCCAAATGTAAGAGGAGATGGAGAAGAACTTCAAACAGGATGTTGACCACCATGAAGATTCAAAGAGGGTTCATTTGATAGAAATTTTCAGGTTTCTCTTAGTAATGTGGAAACTACTCCGTAAAGGAAAAGTGAGATTATCCAGTCGGGAAGAAGGATTTCTAAATCAGTAGGAGCTCTACTGGGGAAGGGGGCCTTTGGGAATTAAAAGATCATAGTCAAGGAGTCTTACAAAGGAAACATTTTTAGAAATTCTCTTGCCCTTACCCAGGGTAAGAAATCCCTCGCCAAGGACTGATTATGTCAACATTTGATTTGGGTTCTGTTTATTGAAGACACTAAAAATTGAGCGCGAGCGTAGCGCATGTTGATGCTGTGGAGTCTCTGCAGTCCCGTGAGGTCTGCTAGCCACTCCCACCCTGGCATGACTATGTCCCAGGTTTTCAGTTTGTCCCCTTCAACATTTTCCACTTAGGTTTGGCATTTGTATTCCCAGTGTAAAGTGAGCGTCAGCCAATAGGGTGGCTGGGCCTGAGAAAAATCATGGTGCAAAAGGTATCCCTAACAGAGCAACTCTTTGTCTTCTCCTAGTGCAAGCAGGCATTGCTGCAAAATTTAGAACTCAGGCATTTAGATAACCACGGCCTCCCGGTAGAGAAGAACATTACAAATCAAACTCATTTTGAGAGAAAGAAAGTTTTAAACAATATATATTCATGGATAAAGAAAAACCATCAAACATGGGATATAGCAAATATGCCTTGAAGACTGGGATTTTGTATTTCAGGTTGAGAGTAGCATTTGGGGAGCGACATCAACATCCTTCACTTTTGGTTGTTTCTTTTGAAGGTTAAAAAATTTCAGGGTGAAAATTTGAGTTTATCCCCAAATTTCCTCTTGTGCGGCTCAGCAGATGTGGGTTTGAAAAACCTCAGAAAAATCATGTTGAAAGAACCTGCTCAGAAGAGATCGCGGGGGTTGGATTTGCTTGATGACACAGGCTATTGAGTCCTTACAGAGAATTGTTTGTCTTCCGTTTTTAGATGGCTTTAATTCCTCCAAATTGCTCCTTGAATAATAGGAAAAAGGCAATTTGAATTTCAGTGACAGATTGGACATAACAGGTTGCAACTATTAGGTCTAATTTTACCATACTGAGAAATAAAATTGCCTAAACATAAACATCGATCACTGATGCAGTAAATTAATTTGTACAGAAAAAGTAGTTTAACTGCAGTGCACATTAAACATAGAAAATTTTCAAAATTACTGCTCTCTGAATTAATTTGTACACTTGTTTACTTGTTAAAAGCACGCATAAATTCTTTTTTCTAAGGCAGTGTGGGTTCGAATAGAGTAAGATAGAAATATAAAAAGTGGCAACAAATAGACATGGAAAGCATACAAACTGGCCTGAATAAGAAATATTTCTTCTTTCACTTTTGTGTTTAAATGCTATTTACAATGTGCTTTGTTTTTAAATCTCCATAGGATCGCTAGAGATGTTCCTATCTCCCCTCCCAGCTATAGCAAGATAAATGTGATATTTTAATAGCACTGACATACATTCGCTAAGAATTGGAGGTATCGAGTGATTAGAAGAGTTTACAGGCTGGTTCCAGGGTGGATTCCAGAGGTTTCCCGTGGCTTAGAACTGCTAACTGTGTGTTCACAAACAATCTGAGCCACGGATTTCTTTGTATGTAACCATTAAAATAAATCAGTGCACATGTTTTCATTGTTAACCTGTAATTCCATTATGGGGAATGCGTGGCAAAGTTTGGATAGTATCTTTTAGGTTGTTGAAACCACCATGGAACCGGCGCTGGCCATGCAGTGAAGTTTGATACTATCTCCTGCCTCCGGGTTTCAAGGACAGTGGTTCGATTCAAATACAATTCTGATAAGTGGCAGGTTTTCGTGTCTTTAATGCCTTGACAAGGGCATCACTCTCCGGAGAGGGAGGTGAAGCCATTTGGAAGAGGCCTCCGTCCCTGCTCCTTTGTGCTGACACACTAAGATAATGGACAATTAAGAGAGCCTTCACTGCAGGTGAAAGTGTGGGGTTATCACTAATTTAAAGGAGCCCATGGGGTGCTGGGGTGGGAAGGAGGCGAGGAGTGGGAATTTTTAAAAGGAATATAAAACACACAGATGAGAGGCCTAATAACTGCCCGTATTGCTCTCCCACATGTGGTAATGGTGAGTGATTGGAGTGTTCAGTATGTCCTGCTGCACTTTTTTTTCCTTTCTTTCTTTCTTTCTTTTTTTTTTTTTCAATGCTCATTGTATTTGACACAGAGTACAGCAGGAAACTTGCCCCTGCGCAGGCTGGCCCGTGGCAAGGTAGGTGAGCCCACATTCTAAAGGGATTTGTTTTTGGGGAGTCTGGATTTTTTAGACTTCCTTTCATGGGATGCAGTAGATTGATTCCAGCCTTCTAGGGAAGAGCTTATGAACCTCGCCTATACTCCCAGCAGGCCTCAACCCTCAGAAGGTCTGATTCAGTTGGCCGGAGGAGGCAGCCAGTATCTGTGACGCTCCAGGGAAAATTCCAGCATGTGCTCAGGGTTGAGGGCTGGCACTACTGAGTTCAGAACGGGGAACCAAGGTCCTCAAGACTCAGGTATCCCTGCAGACTGTCTGATTATTTAATCCATTTGCATCCTGGCGTCTGTACTGCTATTAGAGAAGATGTATGCCGCGCATGTTTCTAACAGTGATTTCGTGGTGTGTTGATCCTATGTGGCTCGGCATTCAGGCACATCGGGGAAGTTCGTTTTCTTGGGCTGCTGTCCCTCAACATCCCTAGCGCTCTTAGAGTTTCTGTTGCTTTTTTTTTCTAGTAGATTATTGGGGGCTTCCTCCCCGTGTGACATCAGGGACAGACAACCAGGAGGTGGGAGCGCGACAGGAAGGCACAGGCGAGGCAAGCGTTCACTTGCTTTATCCGGGCTCAGTATGACTTGTGCTTTGTTCCTTGGTCTTCCTGTTCTGGAAGGGATCGGTGTTCGCGTGAGAATCGGAGGGGAAACTTCTCATAGCATTAAGCACTAGGAAAGGTGAGATATTCCTGAGTATTTCTAAGCTGAGCACAGAAGAGGTTAACTGATTTTTCTTTTGACTTAAACTAGCATGTGTCTCTAACAGCTCTGAACAACAATAGAGTGCAGAGCTTCCGATAAGTGTGGGTTCTCCTAGGCCTGAAGAGATGTGTGTGATAAGATAAGATAGCTAGAAAAAAGAGAGCTTGAGGGAGAGGGACAGGAGGTGGGAGAGAGAGAGAGTACTCACTGCTCTGACTGCTAAATACCCCCTGGTAGCCAGAGATAAGACACCTTAAGACCTTAAACAGGATGTAAATGAAGCCAATAAAAATCATTTGAGATCAAACCCTTCTTCTACTCCCCTCCTATTTCCAGTCTGACAGCAGAGGGCTTAATTTACTGTGTGTATGGTCTACCACACTTACCTGCAGAACCCGGGACATGGCAGGAGACTGATAGGAAGTAACTAAAGAACAAGGTGCCTGCAATTTCTGCAGACATCTCTACTTCCTCTTCGGCTCTACTGGAGGCATTTAATCAGCGACTCCAGCATTGCCTTCCTGAGTGAGAAGAGAAAATATCACAGGTTATAGGCAACTGTCTTCTCCTTTCCTTGCTTCCTGCTCCAGATATGTATTTGTTTTGCGTTTATTTTACAAAAACCATCTTGCTATATCGAAATGGCGGGTAGGTGGAAGGACCTTGGACAATGTATTGATATGTCTCGTCAAGCTGGTGTATCTTGAAAGCAGACATCAGAGGTAGACTTTCCAAGACATTTTGCCCCTTGATAGACTGGATATAGGACAGTGGCTGCAGCACATGACCTCGGTGTGTAGCAGGTTATCCCATCAGGTCTGTGTAAGTGCACTCTGATATTTGCACAGTGATATAATTACCTAAGGATGCGTTTCTCAGATTGTGTCCCTCTCTTCAGGCCTGAGACATGACATGGCTGTTTCTCAGAACTGTGTACCCTAATCAAGGCTGAGCTTTACATCGTGGGACTTTGTAAGCCCTCCCAGAATAATTGAACATTATGCTGTGAAGATTCAAAATATGACGTTCTACTGAAAGTGGGAAAGGGTACTGCGAAAGCATGGGGAAGAAGACGAAAAGTGGTCTTGCTGTTTAAGCTGTTCCTCGGAAGAACTGGGCTTTCGTGAGGCCTCTGAATGGGAGGAAGAAAGCCTTCCAGCAGCGATGTTCCAGCATGGAGCAGCAAACGCGCAGACAGCAGCATAGCGTAGCATACGCAAAACAAAGGCTTTAGACATGATTCCGCGGGAAGAGCCAGTGCAGCAGTGGTTCTCAAACTCGGGGGTGCACGTGAAGACTTAAGCTTCCCCAGGGGCCCAGAGTCAGCGAATCAGGGAGCCCTAGTTCACGGAATGGAGGTGCTAGCGGATGATGGGTTATGCTAGCAGAGTTGCCCTGGGCTGCCCGGTGTGATGGAGGAAGGTGAAGGCGCAGGCGAGGAGGGTCCCACTCACACCTCCCTGTGCTGAACGGCCAGAAATGGGTCCCTAGAGGCAGGAGCATGAAGAGAGTGAAGCCGGCCATGTGCCTATCAGAGGCTACCTTTTCTTCTGCTTTTGTCTGTCAGTACCTGACTCAGCCACCCCACTGCACTCAGGAGAGAATGGGTAAGAAGGAGGGTGATCATCTGTGATTACAGAGAGCTGGAGGAGTGTGTGTGTGTGTGTGTGTGATTTTCTAATAAGTAGCCAGAAGTGATACTGAATTAAAAAACATGCTGTTGGAGATATAGAATTTTGAGGTAATTCTTGCTTTCTTCTATGCACGTGTCAGTACAAATGTCCATTAGACCAAATTCATTTTGCAGCATGTAAAATGACATTTTAAAGAAAAGAACAATGAGAATGTTAAATGCCATTTAAGTTGATCGATTGCCCCTGAAAACTGGATGACTCATCTCTTGTTTAGTTGTGGCCTGACTTTAGTAGGGAAGGGCTGTGGAAAGGCGGGCTGGAGAGTTTCTGGCACACAGAGACAAGTGTTCCCTGGGCTGGGGGATTCAGGTTTGCTTTCTCTTGATGCTGTCATTTTTGATGTTGGTGTAGGATTGTACCTTGTTGCTCATCCTTGTTGAGCTATCTGTTCACCTGTAACATTAGCACTTCTACCCCTGAGAGCCAAGATGTCTCCCAGATATTAAGACTTTCTTACACATGTACGAAAAATTAGGGGTAACAGCCTTCTCTTTCTTCTTACTGTGTAAGCTCCATGCAAATTCGTTCATTTCTTTCCTTCTCTCCCTCAAATCTGATCCAGAAGTACACACAGATGGTGCCAGGCATCATCAGCTCATCTTTAGAGGAAAGAGTCAGGCTGAGGCTAGGAGGGGGCACTGTGAAGACTCCAACCAGCCCTTAGATACCAGCAGCATGTGCTCCGCCAGGAACCAGAACCTGGCTAGTGGGTTTCAAGTCTATGAGGCTTAGAAATATGCTTTTGTGAGGGTCGTTGTGAGGAGTCTCGAACATACACACATGTGTATTGCTCTCTGTATCCCCTTCTAAAAAGGCAAAAAACATTGCTGTCCATTTCCTAGGAACTGGCATACCTCATATGTGGAATAAGCAGAAATGTATTAAATTCCTTATTCTCTGTCTAGAATTTCTCAATTTACTCTTATTCGAATAGTGTTTAACATATTTAGGCTTCAGTGGATTTTAGTGCATGCTGCTGTTGTGTGTGTCAGGTGCCAGAGGGCCAGGTGTCAGCACACTGTCATACGGGAGCACAGATGGGGTCCCCAGCCACCCCGACTGCAGCCAGCTTCATCACCTGGCTTGTCGCTGTTGTCACACTGCCTTGTCTTCTCTTCCTCTGCTTTGATTTGGTATTTTAAAATGATCTTAGATGTAGGCAAATGAAATGCTGGTGTATGGACGTATTACAAGACTTCGAGCCCTGTGTCAGTCCTGGGATACTTGGCAAGGCATTGAGCTCAGTTTTGTATGTGTACATATATATATGAATTTTTAGAAAAGACTGCGCACACACACACACACACACACATATGTAAAAAGAGTATCTTGAAGTCTTCCCCTAAAGAAGTGTTTCATTACGAGATGATTACACAACAGACAATTACCAGATAAGTGGCAGATAACTATGATTAACACTTTCATAATGAGAAGTACATAAACTGTTTGAAAAACTAATTTGGCATAAAGCATCTCATCTATTCTGAACTCTTATTCAGCTGTGGATAAAAACACTCACACATGCACAGACTGTGTACTGAAGTTTGAATGGACACTGGTTCTTGTAAAAAAAAAAAAAACTACCAAGGCTATCACAAGAAAAAAGGGACAGAATGAATGGATGTGGATTTTATTTTGTTATTCACTCTAAAGTAGAACTTCTAGGGTAGAGAACACTAAACTCCAAAGGAAAAGAGTGCCTGAAAAACCCATGCAATGGATGATCAGACTTATTTTCAGAGTATACTTCTTTTGTATGTTATTAAATGGTTTAAACGCAATAAAATACATGAGTAAAGGTTCTTGATATTTTCTTTTCTGTGTCGGTTTTGTCAGAGCCTCTCAGCTAATTATTTTCAGGAACAGTTTCGTCCTTTGCATGTGGTCGCACAGTAGTTCACACAGTACTCTTACAAACACTGTCTGACTTGAAGGGAAGGAACTCTCCACATCATTGAGTTACATGAGATCTGTTCTCACTTTTCAGCTTGAGTTTCACTCTGTTAATGTGAAAGCTGGTGATTCCTCTGAAAAAACTAGAACGATTCTGTAATGTGAGGATGCTTCGGGGAATAGCCTGACACAGACCCTTCATATGTACAGAGTGTCAGAGATGGTCTGGCATCCCTGACTGTTTTTGATACTCTGATCAGAAGTTCTATGCTGGCATACAACTTCCCAATGAAATGCAGAGATATGAGGAGTCGGCCACACGAAGTGCAGGAGTTGCAGGTGCAGCGGGGCTAGGTGGACTCACCGGCCGTCTGACTCCATCTCACCTCTGCTCATCCACCTGTGTGAGTCACTCTGTGCTGTAGCAAAATACAAGGTGGTTGTTGCTGCAGACCGTAAGTGCTCCTGTCCCGCCTTAGATCCATGGATGTCCAAATCAAGAACACGAAGGCCCACAGTATTACAACAACGACCGCTTCTCGGCCTTTGGCTAAGATCAAGTGTAGTATTACAACAACGAATGGATCATTGTACTGACACAACCCCCGTCTTTCTAACAGCTTTTCCTACTTTAGCAAACTGTATTTATCACTTTACTACACAATGAACCCACAGGGGGTGCTAATTGTTCATTAATTAAATTTTAGCCTTTCAACACTTTTGTATTCTCCAGTGGCCTTGTCTGCAGTGAAGTATACAGTGTGGCCTTTTTAAAGCGCTGAAAATTCAAGGTGGCTTTCCTGCTGCCATGGATACTACACAGGTGAAATAAACACACCGCCAGACTATTATGATTCCTCGTGACCCACAGTTTTCCAGCCTCGGACCAAAGATTTCATGTTGGAAAAGTACTCAGCAAAGGGTAGTTTAACATGACAAATCATTCTGTTACACCAGACGCTTTGGGATAGTTTGATTTCTTTGTTAGAAAATTCTGTTGGTTTATGGCTAGCCTTCAAGAAAACTGAATGTGGGGGAATGAACTTTCGGGGATCCATCATTCCGTAATGAAGCCATTGCACCTTGTTTCTGTGGAGGAAGAATCTTCTTTATTGTTTCCCTGGTGAAATGTACCAAACGACACTGTGAAATTGACTATTTTCCAAAAGAGGCGGCTGTGTCTCTAAAGCGAAAGAGGTACAGATGCTTCACACTACTGCAAGAGATTGTGAAGCAAACCAGGATTTGCCTCCAGGAATTTCTAAATAAGCAAAGCAGTGAGTTCTAAAGTGGCGTTGTCACTGTGGAATGCGTCTGCGCAACTTTGAACACCGGCCTCTCTGTGGTGGGGATTTTACTCTACCAGGGGCTCCATCCCAGCTTGCCGGTGTGTGGGGCTGTTCAAGAATGACACGCTGCACACTGATTTTTTAGATAACTATAGGTAGCGTTCAGAAGATGTTGTGTTATATTTTTCTTTATTTTTAATTGTTAAGCAAAAATGCCCTTTAAGAAACTTGAAATAATGCAATCTCAACATGAAAAAAGCGACAACTAAATTATACCTCATTTTCCTTCCTTTCTTCTCTCTTCCAACTTATCATAATCATGATAATTTAGGCCGTTTTTATGTTTTTGTAATTTAGGTAAGTTTTCACACAGTGCCACATCTGATTCTTCTAATGTGACCAATGAGGCAGGCTGGAGTTTCTCTGCTCTTGTAGAAAAAAAGACCAAACTTCTAGAGTTCACTGTCAGATCGGAGTACATACATACTAGCTGCTTGATAAATAATAGTTAAATAAATGAGGGAACTAAACAGGCAGTGAATACCTGCTTCAGAAATTCGTTGCGGCACAAGGTCATATATAAACACGAGAGTATGTAGTAAGTAATAGTGGCTTCTAGCTCAAAATAGTAAGAGAGGAAAAGAGTAGAGATCCAGGAGATCTGCTCGGGTGATGCCTGCCATTATTAAAGGAACGATAAACATGCTAAGCAGCTGAGGACACTCTCAGTCTCAGCACTGTGTGCAGACGTGTGCCGCACAGTTGCCCACTACACACTGGAAGAGCTCGGCGACTACCATGAGTTATCTGTATTTTGAAGTGAGCCGAAAGATCCAAGAAGCCGACCTCACCCAGCCTGCAACTGGAAGCCACTTTTCCTTCTGTCTGGCTTCAGAAACACAATGTCTTGATTTCCATGAGAGAGACAAGGACTGTTCTCCAACTGGTTTCGCATCAGCCTTTTCCTCTGATTGGAGAGGTGGAGTTAAGTGTGAACTGCTTAAAAATGCAGTGTTTTCAGTTTAATTTGGCTCCAGAAGATGGAATTCACTGAGCTCCGTCTGTTCAAATGAACTTTAAGCAACATCAAGCAAAACATTTGTCCTCCTCAGTGCTCGCGCAATGCAAATGCTCGCGTCTGTCAGAGATACAGCATGCGTGGAGAGCCCGGAATTACCTAAGCAGGGCAGAGAAGTGGTAACCAACGCTTACTGCTGATGCGGCTCATCGAAAGTGTTAAAGGGTTGTTGGGAAAAAGCGAATCTCTTTTTTTGTTAGGGTGTATTACAAAGAATAAAAAAATGAACCTTTCAGCTCTGATATCTGGAATTCATCTTAAGACTGCATTAAAAATGTTCACCATGAAGCCCAGACTCCACAGCTGCTGTCATTAATGGGCAACCACTCTCTTCCCTATAAGCTAACTGTGAATGCCTTTCATTGGTCCTCTCAGAACGATTGGGAATACTACAGCACTTAAAAGCACCTGTGAGTGATAAATAACTTTAAAGTTTAGGTTTCTCTTTTGAGCACCCAATAAAGAGTATTCATTTTCAGGTAGTTAAATAAACTACATGATAGAGGAAAGAATTTAATGTAGAACTGTTGATGTAAGAAGAAAAACACCAACACCAACAGAAAGGAAGCATCAAAGTTAAATAGTATTAAAGTTGCAGTTTTTTCCAAAACTGTTGGCATTTCTGTTGAGAATGAAGGGAAGCAGCTATGCAAGCATGCATAATGGTTCATCTAGGATGACTTTATCCTTTGGCGATTTAGCTCATGGCTGTAAAAATGTATTGCATAATTGGATTCAATGATTTTAAATCTGCTGGTATAAACTGTTAGCGTGACAGCCTTGTGGTCACAGGACGGATACCCTTGTTACCTGTGCCTGTGAAACCCATGTTTCAAAGCATCATTCTCTTTAAATAGTGCAAACTCCTCTTCGCATTTGTGTAAACTCATGTGTGTCCCTCAGGACTCTCAGTTTATGTTAAGATGGCCCAGGTAGCTAATGAATGAAAACAGTACCTTGAACACTGTTAGCTAAGAAAGTTCACAGCTGCTGCATTGGACTGCTGGCAGAAATGAAGCACTATCCAAGGAAAGGCAGGGAAACCTGGAATTTTGTTTGGGGCTTATGTTTTAACCTGTTGGTTGGCACTCTAAAAAATAACCCACCAAATTAACTTATTATGATGTTAAATAATGCCATGATTGTATTGCTCGTGTTTTAAGGGGAAGAGAGGTAATTTCAAAATTATATACTTGGCCTCAGAATTACATAGAAACATGGTTGTTTCAAGGTTACCTGTCTGTAAAAACCCAAGATTATATCTTATGTGTGATAATAGGGTGGATTATGGTCCATTAATTCTTAGATGTTACTATTTATGTTTTATTTTCTTGCTGGCTACATCTACAACTGTGGCTGTGTAAAGTGTTGTAGATTTCAGTTAGGCTGGTCTTTCAAACTGGTATTCCAGGGGTTCCATTAAAGGGAAGACAATATCAAAAAGTGTTTATATTCTATATGTAGAAGCTTGCACATGGAAACAGAAATGCATGCAACACTTATAAATCTTTCTGTTTACATATGCAGCTTTTCTTCTAGCCATGATAAGGTACCCTAGAAACATTCACTAATCTTTGTAACACCCGAGAGGGTAAGTAGTGAGAATTATTATCTTCATATTGCAGGTGAAATACCGACATAGAGGCAGATTAAATGACTTGGCCAGGTCACTCACCAAGTCATTTATGAGGCTAGAAATAAAACTCCAGACTCTTGACTTTTGGTTCTTCTTCTGAGTGTGGTGCTCCTCACACAGATGGCCCAGGCCTGTTGGGGGCTGTGCTTCTTTTCTGCATTAGACTGTGGAAAAGTAACCATGATGGCAATCCTGACTCTGGCTTGTGTAACCTTGCTGTGTGGGACTTGCACACACACACACACACACACACACACGCACACACAATGCTGAGTCCCCAAAATCAGCTAAGATATTGCAGTCCTGGTGCAGCGAACAAGCTCAAGGATGAAAGGACTTCGGCTGGCCAGCCTCTCGCCCACCCTGCCCTGCGAGGATCCCTGTGGGTTGGAAGTCTCCAGAACCTCAGCGATTTAAATAATTTCTTTCCCATCTCAAGTCATTCAGTCTACTTGCTTATTTACTGTCACCTTAGTAACTGCAGGTTGCCCGTGTCATTGGTGCCTACAGCAGAAAGGCCAAGTCCCCGTCCTCAGGAAGTGTAGACTTGACACGGATGAGGACTTGCTTTATGAAGCAAAATAAATACGCACATTCCTCCCTACTCTCCTGCGCACGTCTTCACTCTCCTTCGTCTGCCCTGTTATTTTTACTTCTGGCTGTTTCGGTGAAGCTTGGAAGCCAAGGAGTAGCCTAGGCTCTTGCCATTTCTCTTCCACAGTGGCAGGATATGTGCAGAGTCTCTCTGGCCTCCTTAGGATGAGTGTGCTTGCCAGGCCGTCAGCGGGAGCCAGGATAAAATCAGGGCCAGTCTTCCCTCACTCCTCCTGAGCCGGTGCACGGAGGCCTGGCGGCTCACGTCACAAAGGTACTTTGTGCTCTCGTCCCTCTTTTCAGTGGAATAACTCCGAGGATGACTTCATTTTTCTGTTACTGAGCACTTTCCCCCATAAATATGACGGAGCAGGTGTTGCTCTGCTGCTAACTGCGTTTCCAGCTGTCCTCTCCTCTGACACAGACCAGCGAAATCTGTTGTTCCGTCCTTGCAGGCAGACTGGAGGGCTGCGGAGCCCACGATGGAGGTCTCCCTTGCAGGATACAGCCGATTCCAGGCCAGAAGATGGTTGGGAAAGTCTGGCCGGCTAACAAAGACAGGCCTTCAGCGGCTGGGTGTAGTTCCAGTTCTGCATCCCCTTTGGCAAGAGCACAGAGGCCACTGCACTGTGGCCAGCCAGCAAAATTAGGAAATAAGGACCTCTTTTATTTACTCAGGCTGCTGAATCATGGGCATTCCTGTCTGCTTGGAGGAAAGTCAGGCGGCTCTACTTTCCATGGAAAGTCTCAGGAGTGTTGGAGACTTTCATCTCCGAGTGTTCACACACTTGTTTTAATGTGCTTTATGGAAATGGTGAAACTCAGCGAGTACAGTCGCTGTAGAAAAACATCTGCACTCACGGTGCACACACATTTGCATCTTTAAATAGACTTTTAGGCCACAAAGCTGATTTCCAGCAAAGGTTTTTTTCATTGTTGTTGTTTTCTTTTTTTTTTTTTTTTTTTCCAGCTATACGAGCTATAGCTGTCTGAGAGTCAGGGAGTGTGAAATGATTGATTCCAAATATTAAAATTTAACATGAACACATTAAGTAGTTCACATTGAAATGCAGAAAACTTGCCATAACACAGAAAGAGAGTCCCTCCAAGCAGCACTTAGTGTGTGCTGAAGGGGAAAAGTTCAAGTTGATTCTGAGAACAGAGCTGAACGAAGCCTCCGTAATTTCTTCTGTGTGAAAAACCCAAATTGAAATTGTTTAATCTATATCAGCTATTTAAGCATGGTCTATATTGTGATGAGCAGAAAGCTTAAATTAACAGGGGTGAGAAACTTCCGAAGACTCAGATGGGCTTGAGCGGTAGTTGGCCCAAACTCCGCCACAACGGAAGTCTGGGGAGAGTCTGACGCCTGTGGAGGGTGGGCCAGGCTCGCTGGCAGTTCCTGGTAGGTGAGATCCTTCTGTGTCCCTGGGGAATAGTGGCAAAGGGCATGAAAGAAAACGTCCCCAACTCTCTTGAACCCCAGTTAAAAACTTGATCCTACCCTTCAGTTCACTTGACCTGTCAATTGCAGTTTACAAGCCTAAGAGAACATGTGATAGATATCATCAGGCACCGACCACGGACGGTAATGCAATTGAAACGTGGTGTAGGGATCACACACTTTTTACAATTGTTCAATAATTTTCTTTTTAGTTTATTTTTAATCTTTATTGATACATTGTATATACACATCATGATCACCTCAATACTGGGCATTCGTACCAGAATTTGACACTATTTAATTCTCACTTTTCCCATTCTCCTACCCACCCCACAACCCCCCATCCCCTAAATACATAAGCTTTGTTTCCCTTTATTTATTAGCCAACAACAAATGGTGGCGAGGCTGAGGAGAAAAAGGAAGCCTTCTCTGCGTTGGTGAATGTCGACTGGTACAGCCTCTGTGGAAGTCAGTGTGGAGAATGCTCTGTAATTCTTTTTGCATTTGTACAATAACATATCATGCCTGGACCCAGCCTACAACTTACTGATAAATTCAGTTGCTAAATTTTCAAGCTCAGTAGTTATTTCCTCCCAGTCTAATGCATGACAAATTCTGATTCACTGCTTTCCCCAAATGTACAAATGAGGTGATGTGTTTGAAAATATTTTTAAATGAAGCAGCAGGATTTAAGTGTAAATGATAAATATGAAATGTGGTGAGTTTTTATATCGAATGCTGAGCAGATTTAGCAAATAGTAATTTTTTTCAATTAGAGGAAATATTTGAATCTTTGCTTTGCTTCAGGGGAACCAACTGTTTACATGTCTTGATGCCTTTTTAAGGGTAAAATAGAACTTCACTGTTTTTTTTTTTTTCCAGTTTTAGTTTTTTTTTTTTTTTAAGTTACTTCTCTGTGTGTTGGGTGGTGAGTTGAGCTCATCCGTGTGTGTTCCTGACGTATTCACTTTAAATGTAAATCTCACCTGCAATTCTCAAGCCTCTCTGGAGGCTGGAAGCAAGTTGGGTTATGGAGTCCTGTGAATGAGGATGCAAAATCCTGCGGTTTTCCACTTGTATGGCGGAGCAGTGGGCAGGGATCCAGGGGTGGTGTTTGGTTGTTTTCTCAGGGTGCGAGGGCTGCCATCTGGCACTGATAGTGAGATGGTGTTGTCATCAGTTTCGAGATGCAGGAAAAGAATGATCCTCATCTGTTTCCTGTGGATAAGGAAGAGGCTGATGATCTAGTAAAATCTTGTTACCTTAAAGAAAGCAGACGTGGAATGCATTTCATAACGCTTGCCGTGTTCCGCTTTTATGTTTATCGTTTAGCTTGCTGGTGAATGGTAGCATTGGAGAATTTAGACTTCTTGATCCTGTTCTCATTAGTGGCTATCAAAATATTCTAATAATGCTCCAGTGGAACACATTGTTCCCGCAGGAGCTCTGCCTCGGCAGCCCTCCCCCAGGATCCTTACTTTTCTATATTTATGAAAAATCTTGCTCTTTTGGAGGGTGAATACTTTTTAAAATCTCTTCTGATTTTGATGATAGATTGCTTTGAAAACCAAAGGAGGTTTCACAGCCTGTTTTGGGGAAGGGCTTCCTTTCCACTTGGATGTTAGAAAGGCAGCAGAAATCAGAGTGCACATTTGCTAAGGACAGAGTCTTTAAAAAAAAAAAAACCACCTAAAATAAATATTAAGGTAGAATTCCTTTATGGTTAACTTGTTAAGTTTATATCTGGCTTGCAGTTTTGTTTGTCTTCTTTTTGTTACTCATAAATCCTTCAGCATTTACCATAATCATTTATCACTTTTCCTGTTTCCAGTTTTTCACAAGTTGCTTTGTCTCTGCTCACCTCAAAGTGCAGGTTCTGTTTAGCTAAGGAAGTTCAGGCCGCTGAAGCTTTTTGCAAAAGGAAGAGATGGTGGGTCACCTCTTGAACTTTCCAAACAAAATACACTGTAAAATCTGGCCCTGGTGAAACTCTCATTTTTTTCTTGATCCTGGCTGATCCTAGCTACATGTAATATCCAGCAGTACCCTTCTAACATTTAATAATCCATTTTCTGGCCTACGGTATTCGAATCTTTCAGTTATTGAAGAAACCCGGTTGTCTTTATTACACGACACATAATTATTATTGTGTTTTCTGTCTTCTTTCATGTGCTTACTTTTTAATATTTTTTTGCTGAAAGCAATAAGGTTTGTATCAATAAGAACCCCGTAAAAGATTTTGGTCTTCAGAATTGCCTCTTTATAGAAAAACAAGGAAAATGCAGAGGGAATTTTTTATTAAATATTAGACATCTGGGTTGACTGCGTTAATTTTAAATCATTCCTGTAATATTTCCTCTTTTCATTTGCTTCTTCAGATGCTCACATAATATGCAAATCATTTTAGAATGAATACAAAAGAAACATTAAATATATTAAAATCTGCATTTTAATAAAATTGTCAATGTGTAATATATATCTCCCTTCGAAGGAAGAATGATAAAAAGTAATAAAAGGGTAATTTAGACATAGAAATATTTAATATCTTTTTTTCTACTCTACCATCCAGTAAAAAGTCGACGTAGAATAAAAGCTCTGTGCTCAGGTTTGGAAACACCTCACTCAAGCCCCCCCGTCCTGTTTCTTTCTCCCGTGCAAGGTTCAAGATGGCGCGGCCGTGTGTACTTGTGGTAGCCACAGGGCGGCCTTGCGCTCGGGCTCCTGGCGTCCGCAGTGAAATATCTCATTGCTTCTCCTTGCAGATGGCGTGGATGTTGAAGACGACCCCACATGCTCCTGGCCGGCCTCCTCGCCTTCCAGCAAGGACCAGACTTCCCCCAGCCATGGAGAAGGTTGCGATTTTGGGGAGGAAGAAGGCGGCCCCGGCCTGCCGTACCCGTGTCAGTTCTGCGACAAGTCGTTCAGCCGCCTCAGCTACCTAAAGCACCATGAGCAGAGTCACAGCGACAAGCTGCCCTTCAAGTGCACCTACTGCAGCCGGCTGTTCAAACACAAGCGGAGCCGGGACCGCCACATCAAGCTGCACACCGGGGACAAGAAGTACCACTGCAGCGAGTGTGACGCCGCGTTCTCCAGAAGTGATCACTTGAAGATCCACTTAAAGACTCACACCTCCAACAAGCCATACAAATGTGCCATTTGTCGCCGCGGGTTCCTGTCCTCTAGCTCCCTGCACGGGCACATGCAGGTGCACGAGAGGAACAAAGACGGCTCCCAGTCCGGCTCCAGGATGGAGGACTGGAAAATGAAGGACACTCAGAAGTGCAGTCAGTGCGAGGAAGGCTTCGACTTCCCGGAGGACCTCCAGAAGCACATCGCCGAGTGCCACCCCGAGTGCTCCCCGAACGAGGACCGGGCGGCCCTGCAGTGCGTCTACTGCCACGAGCTCTTTGTGGAGGAGACGCCCCTCATGAACCACATGGAGCAGGCGCACGGGGCCGAGAAGAAGAACTCGTGCAGCATCTGCTCGGAGAGTTTCCACACGGTCGAGGAACTGTACGGCCACATGGACAGTCACCAGCAACCGGAGTCCTGCAATCACAGCAACAGCCCTTCCCTGGTCACGGTGGGCTACACCTCCGTGTCCAGCACGACTCCGGACTCCAACCTCTCGGTGGACAGCTCGACCATGGTGGAGGCCGCCCCGCCGATCCCCAAGAGCCGGGGGAGGAAGAGGGCTGCGCAGCAAACCCCCGACGTGACGGGCCCCTCGAGTAAACAACCCAAAGTTACGTACAGCTGCGTTTACTGCAACAAGCAGTTGTTTTCCAGCCTGGCAGTTCTGCAGATTCACCTGAAAACTGTGCATCTAGATAAACCAGAGCAGGCCCATATCTGTCAGTACTGCTTGGAAGTCTTGCCCTCACTCTATAACCTGAATGAACATCTTAAGCAAGTGCACGAAGCTCAGGACCCGGGCCTGATCGTCTCTGCCATGCCTGCCATAGTTTACCAGTGCAACTTCTGTTCCGAAGTTGTCAATGACCTCAACACGCTTCAGGAACATATCCGATGTTCTCACGGCTTTGCGAACCCTGCGGCTAAGGACAGCAATGCCTTCTTTTGTCCCCATTGCTATATGGGCTTTCTCACTGACTCTTCCCTTGAAGAGCATATAAGACAGGTCCACTGTGACCTCAGTGGCTCTCGGTTTGGGTCTCCGGTGCTTGGGACTCCAAAAGAACCAGTAGTCGAAGTCTATTCCTGTTCGTATTGTACAAACTCGCCGATATTCAACAGTGTTCTTAAGCTGAACAAGCATATCAAAGAGAATCATAAAAACATTCCCCTGGCCCTGAATTATATTCACAATGGGAAGAAATCCCGGGCCTTGAGCCCTCTGTCCCCTGTGGCCCTTGAACAGACGTCTCTTAAGATGATGCAGGCGGTAGGGGGCGCACCTGCGCGTCCGTCTGGAGAGTATGTCTGTAATCAGTGCGGTGCTAAGTACACGTCCCTAGACAGCTTCCAGACTCACCTGAAAACTCATCTCGACACTGTGCTGCCCAAACTGACCTGCCCCCAGTGCAACAAGGAATTCCCCAACCAGGAATCCCTCCTGAAGCACGTGACCATCCACTTCATGATCACCTCGACCTATTACATCTGCGAGAGCTGTGACAAGCAGTTCACGTCCGTGGACGACCTGCAGAAGCACCTGCTGGACATGCACACCTTCGTCTTCTTCCGCTGCACGCTCTGCCAGGAGGTCTTCGACTCGAAAGTCTCCATCCAGCTGCACCTGGCCGTGAAGCACAGTAACGAGAAGAAGGTGTACCGGTGCACGTCCTGCAACTGGGACTTCCGCAACGAGACCGACCTGCAGCTCCACGTGAAGCACAACCACCTGGAAAACCAAGGCAAGGTGCACAAGTGCATCTTCTGCGGGGAGTCCTTCGGCACCGAGGTGGAGCTGCAGTGCCACATCACCACGCACAGCAAGAAGTACAACTGCAAGTTCTGCAGCAAGGCCTTCCACGCCATCATCCTGCTGGAGAAGCACCTGCGGGAGAAGCACTGCGTGTTCGAGACCAAGGCCCCCAACTGCGGCACGAACGGAGCTTCGGAGCAGGTGCAGAAAGAGGAGGTGGAGCTGCAGACCCTGCTGACCAACAGCCAGGAGTCCCACAACAGCCACGACGGAAGCGAAGAAGACGTGGACGGCTCCGAGCCCATGTACGGGTGCGACATCTGCGGGGCGGCCTACACCATGGAGACCCTGCTGCAGAACCACCAGCTTCGAGACCACAACATCAGGCCCGGAGAAAGCGCCATCGTGAAAAAGAAAGCCGAGCTCATTAAGGGGAATTACAAGTGCAACGTGTGTTCTCGAACCTTCTTTTCTGAAAACGGCCTCCGGGAACATATGCAGACCCACCTAGGCCCCGTCAAGCACTACATGTGCCCCATCTGCGGGGAGCGCTTCCCCTCGCTCCTAACGCTGACTGAGCACAAGGTCACACACAGTAAGAGCCTGGACACCGGAAACTGTCGGATTTGCAAGATGCCGCTGCAGAGCGAAGAGGAGTTTTTGGAGCATTGCCAGATGCACCCTGACTTGAGGAACTCCCTGACGGGATTCCGCTGCGTGGTGTGCATGCAGACTGTGACCTCCACCCTGGAACTCAAAATCCACGGGACGTTCCACATGCAGAAGACAGGGAATGGGTCTGCTGTTCAGACCACCGGGCGTGGCCAGCACGTCCAGAAACTGTACAAGTGTGCATCTTGCCTCAAAGAATTCCGTTCCAAGCAAGATCTGGTGAAACTTGACATCAACGGCCTGCCGTACGGTTTGTGTGCTGGCTGCGTGAACCTCAGTAAGAGCAGTAGCCCGGGCATCAGCCTCCCGCCCTGCACGACTAGGCCAGGTTTGGGCCAGAATGAGAACCTTAGCGGCCTGGAGGGCAAAGGCAAGACGGGGGGGCTGAAGACGCGCTGCTCCAGCTGCACCGTAAAGTTTGAGTCGGAAAGCGAACTCCAGAACCACATCCAGACCGTGCACCGAGAGCTCGTGCCCGACGCCAACAGCACACAGTTGAAAACGCCACAAGTGTCACCCATGCCCAGAATCAGCCCCTCTCAGTCGGATGAGGTAACTTGCCTTTCCAACGTTTGCTATTTAACCTCCTCCAGAAGTCTGTCCCCGCTTCTGTTAGCACTTTGCACAGCCTTATTTATTGTCACGTGCCAAGGGACGCTTAGTTTGAAATGCAGTGTTCCTCCCCCCCAAAGCCATTAGCTAGCAATTATTTCCTCCTTGATAAGCAGCATTTTGGCTTGAATGGTGCAAAATAGGACTAATTCCAGTCTCCCTAGGATATTGTCTTCTCTATGACTGAAGAGACCAGCATTTGTGCCAACACCACTGAGACCTGGAATCTCAGCATAGCTGCACCGCGAGCTGAAATCCCCAGCTATGACTTGTGTGTATGGCAGAGAGATAATGACACAAAAGTAAGATAGGATGAGCCAACAGGCCGGCTTAGAGTAAATTAAAAAGAGTATATATATTGGTGGATAACAAATTGGGTTGGAGTTGCTTTTTAATTCCATGTTGTCAACACTCATTGTTTTTCTTTGTCTTCTGAGTCATGAGAAAAATGATTTTCTTACAACAGGATTTTGAAGAAGCCCCTCCATTTATTAAGCAGCAGAGCCCCATTATCTCTTTAAAGGTACCATCTCTGCATCGCCACTCTCTTTGTTTCAAAATTAATTCTGTCTCGGCCCTCTGCTTCAGATTACCGCAGATTCGTGTTTCCTTCGCCATGATGAATACAAGTGACAAGTTCATTTCCAGTGAAATAGTTTTATAAGTCGTCATTTCTAGAAGCGGAGTCGAGGACAGCTCCTCTTAGTAGTGGAAAGTAATTTCTTTCCACTTTATCACCGGGCTTCTAACAGCTTTCCCCTCCCCTCCACGTGCCTATCTGGAGATGAATCCAAATGAAAACCCTGGGGAGATCCTTGTCCCTTCAGTTTGGGGTTACAGCATTTTCCTTATCTTGTCTCTGCACTCACCCCCTCTTGGAGGGCTCCCCGCATCTCCCCGCAGATAGTCATCAGGCAGTCGGCGGGAGAGAGCGAGGAGGCGACACGCAGCCCTCCTCACCAAACGTGGCAGCAGCGTGACAGGCAGACGCCCAAACTTTGAAGCTGTTCTCCCTTCTCTCCTGCCCAAGTAAAGCTGCGCTTTTCTCTCATTTAAATAAATGAGATCCCTTCAAATGGATGCAGACAGCTGGAGGAACATAGTTTTGATAATGGCTCATGGCTCGTGTTGGATCAATATAGTAGTTTGTTTTGAAACAAATATTCATAGTTATAATCATCTGAAATGAATTTTCTCCAAACTTCTTATTTCCAAAATTAAGTCAGTACAGAAGTTGAAGGAATAGCACATTGTGGAAAAACAAAACAAAAAAAAACATGTGTTGGTGTATCAATAGCCTAGATTTATCAAATAGAACATCTTATGGCATTCTTTCTCTCTCTACTATTTTGTTGTCAATCTGAGGCTCCTGAGACCAAGTTGCAGATATTGTAATATTTCTTCAGAATAAGGACATTTCTTATTTAACTGTAGTATCACCTGGACTCTAATAGCTCTCCTTTATTAGTGAAGGCAGTTACCTACATTAGCCAAAGACATTAAATTAATCTGTAATATTATCTATAGTAGGCCGATATTCTAATTTCCCCCATTTGTTCCCAAAATGGCTCATGTTCTTAAATGTTGTTGGTAAGGAGTCTTAAAATATTTATGTAGAAAGTTACTCCTTTTTGTAGGAGTTTTAATATTCATATTTAAGTATTATATAAAGGTGACTTAAAATGACTGTGTGTGTGTGTATGTGTGTGTGTGTGAGAGAGAGATCTACCTAAAATCAAGCAAAATTTAATCTTATTTTAGAAGATTTTATAAGAGGACATATTCTTGTTTCTTATCTGTCCGTGGTTTTTATTTTTCTAGTATTTATAAATTGCTATATCTTTTAATTCCATTTGAAATGAAATATTCCAAAATGGGCTATCTGTATAACATTTACGCATTAATTGGATTACAGTTACTTGAACAGGAGTATTTATCTTTAAGGTATGGTCAAATCATTATAACTAAAATCTTACTGATAATATAAAAACTTATCTAAAGCCTGTACTTACACAGAATATTACTTAAAGGATGTCTCAGATACTTATTTTAATTTCTACAATAGTGGTTTTAATTACTTAGCTAATAAGAGTCAAAACAACTGATGCAGAAGTGTAACTTCCTATGAAACCTGATTAATGACAACTTATTATTTAGCTGACCAGATACTAAGATTTAGTTTTGAATATTACATTGTGTGACTCAAAAGTTCACAAAGTTGTTCAACATTTTCATCGGTATATCGCCATTTTAAAATTCATTACACTATTTAAATCTCAAAATTATAGGTATTACCATGTAAAATTAAAATATAAGATAGGCCACGTTATTTAGACTGACATCAAAAACCATCAAAACCCACATGGAATTACAAAATGAAGTCTACAAATACAGTATGTTGGAAAGTAAAGAAATACTGAAAATTCACTGCTTGCATTCTTGGTTACTCAACTGAAACTTACGTGATTTTTTTTTATTATAAGTGGTATTATATTCTGGTTTCTCTTCAGATCATATAAATCTTTCACCTCATTCCAAGTGGTACATAAATTTTGTGTCAGATAAAAGGGAAACTTTTATTTCAGTCTTTGCCAAAAGCCAGGTATATAATCTGAGAATAAGCTTTACTGCCAACAGAAATGTGACATGTATGTCTACTCACTTAGGTGTCTCAGACAGGAGGAACTTAAAGACCTAATAGTGTAGGTGCTATTTTCATCTCCTTTCTTGTTGAGTATTGAGGTGTCTGAAAAGAAAAGGGGACCATAGAAGATGATAAAATTTGGACACAGAGATATTGCCAAGAGACTCAGTTTTTTTCTGGATTGTGACTTCTGTAAGGAATATTGGTAGACACATGTATCTAGCAAAGGCTGACAAAAATACTTGATTGATACTAGATTACCTAATTAAAAGGGGCTTTAATTTAAATATAAATTTAGAGAATAATAAGTGCTATATAAAGCCATACAATTAAAAAAAGATGAAAGACAAGACATGTGACATTGAAAGGAGGCTAATTGTAGGCAGCTGTCATGTCATGGAGATATTTGGAGTTGAAGACAGAAGATCTGACTTTGAGTCCCATTCTCCTGCTTTAATACTTTCTGAAAAAAATGTTTTATTTGTGCTGAAATTGTTTCACTGTTAATCTAAATCTATGATAGAGACTGCTTTTTATTAAATATTTTGGAGAAGCTGTTCATTCTCCCTTGTTGCTCAAAGGTTGAGGTATGATATGAATTTACATGTGCTCTCCAGAGTCTGTAAATGCCAGTGTCACCTGAGACAGGAAGAGTCCTGGACAACCAGCCTTTTCTGCACAGGAAGTGCCTTGTAGAGCTCCTGACATTTAACACGTGTTGAGTAATGTTGGTTGCTTTTCTGGATTGGCAATACTGGTTCGGCCGTCTGGGCAGATGCCTCCCCATCTGGACCTCAAAACGTTGCCTCATGACTTTGATGTTCTCTGATCGATGTTGGGAGCATGTGTCTTTCTGGGTTCATTTTGCAAGAATGTCTCACAGTCAGGTTTCTCTGAGGGATTATTCTAATTCACACCATCCTCACTGGTCCATTGAAGCTGCTCTTGCAAGGGTCATGTTTATCGTGGTGCTGTGAGATGCATAGAAAGTACCATAATACAAACTACCAGGGACCGGGAGGTCATCTGATTACACTAGCAAAGAGCCAGGCCCTGGGAAGGTGAGACTGCTGATTCCACAACTGCTAACTGGCAGGCCAGGAAAGGCTCGGGTTTCAAATTTCAGTTCAGGATCCTTTGCTTAATCCCAGCAGCACTTCCCTCCAGCTCTCCCCAAGTCCCCTCACTACTGCTGTGTTCTTCCTGCCTCTCATTCATTTCTTGGTGAGCGGCAGAAGATCCTGCTTCCATGTCTCTGCCACACCTGACTTCCTCTAAGATCTCCACTGGCTGGACTGACCAGTGGAATGTACTGTTTCCCAAAAGGTAACTTATCTTAGTATTGTCACTAAATACCTGTCACCACTGGCTTTTCCCAGTTAATGGAGCCCCAGTTTTCCTTCGTGGCCCAGCACATACTTTTAGGAGTGCTCCAAGCGAAACTTGTCCGGCCCTGTGAGCCGATAGCCCCCTGCTGTGCCACCTGGCCCCTTCCGAGGGGCCTCAGCTGCTCCCCTAGCTGTGGCTGCCACCCTTTAACCATGACTCTCCAAACTGTCCCAATGGGGCGGGCGGGAACTTTGGGGGGCTGGTGGATATAGTCTGTGGTTTGATTGTGGTAGTAGTTAAACAGCTTGTCAGTATCCACCAGATGTCAAATTAATGAATCTTTTTCATGGCAATTACACCACAGAGGCTGATTTTAAGAAACAGTTCCGATCTCTGCGTCAGACCTTTCCACTGAGCTTCAGACTCATACTCACAGCTGTCTGCTGGACTATCCATAAAACTCAGACTCACTGAGTCCAGTATTGAGCTCATCAACTTTTAAAATTTGCCTTTCTGGCCGGGCGTGGTGGCTCACGCCTGTCATCCCAGCACTCGGGAGGCAGAGGCAGGAGGATTGCTGAGTTCGAGGCTTGCCTGGGCTACATAGTGAGCTCAAGGCCAGCCTGAACTACAAAGTGAGGCCCTGTCTCAAAAAATAAAAAAGTAAAATAAAATAAAATAAAATAAAATTTGCCTTTCCCCATATATATATATTATACACACACACACTTTTTTTTTTTTTTTTACTGGTGCATCTTCTGATCTGATCTGATCAGTCTCTGCCTTTTTCTGCACATCAACCCCTGGTCCCCCAGGCATCTCTGCTCAGCTCACATTTATTTCTAGAACCAATCGCTACTTTCACCCCCTTGCCTCACCAATCATCTTCTCACTGCACTATTAAAACAGCCACGTAACTGGTCTCTCTGACCTTAGTCGTGCTGTTTTCAAATCCAAAATATTATTATACCTGTATTACCCAGACTATTTTATCTACATCCAAATAAAGTTTTATCTGTACATCTTATTATTTTCAGATCTGCACGTAGCTGCCAGAGCAATCTGAAATGCAGGCATGCAGTGTGTCCCATCCTCTCTGAGGCACTTGAAGTGCTCTGGACCCCTTTCTCCATAGGACAACGTACTCTTTTTATTGTGCAAAACAGGGGCCTTCAGAGGTGGCCCTTAAATGAGTTTGATCTTCTTTTCCTGACGCTCACTTTATTCTATCCTGGGAGGCACTCTGGCGCACACAGAAGTTGCTTCTGTGTCTAGGCTGTCTTGTCCCTTGCACTGGAATCCTATTTTCCCTCCTGGCCGGCTGGCTTCCTCCTGCCACGAGGCTGTCCAGCCCACCCTTTTCCTAGAGATCCACTACAGTAGAAGGCTTCGTGTGCACCCGGCTTCCCACCGCGAGCATCTCCCTGGCCTGCAGTGTCCCGTGTGCATGCTATGCTGCCAGTATTGTGGGGGCAATGCTTCATCACCCTGTTTCCATTCCTCATGTCCTCTCATGAATTCCTTGGAGCAAGAACTTCCTCGCCCATTTCTAGAACTTGTAGCAAAGTAGGCATCCCGTAGGCAGACCCCTGGGTGCCGTGGAGCTTGTATTTGCCTGGAGTCACGATAGCTCTTCTCAGGATATCAAGACATCTGGACCCCTAAGCGTCCTCGTGCTGCCACTGTGATTGGAACCTAGAAGCTACACACTAAGAGTAGGACTGATACTCGTATTTTTACCCTGTTGGGATTCAAAATGTTGTTGCCTCATCTTTGAAATTCCATGCCAGATATTGTGAGCCTGACACACTGCTTTCGTCACACCAGGCTGCCAGTGGCTGGTGTTCAAGATGGAGAAAGACTCCGCCACCATCTTCTCTATGGCATTAGTCCGTAGAGCAGCTCTTCAGTGTGGTGTGCTCTTTCTCCCGGCTTTCTTCTCATGCCATGCTAAGGGCCCCTACTGTACCTTTCTAAAAGTGTAAGCATTCTTTGAGACTAACCTTCCACCTCTTTTTCTTCTCTGTCTGCTCTCCTTGAGAAGTTCACCTATTCCTGAGTCTATAACCATCTCTCTAAAGAATTCTCAAAGTTTTACTTCATACCTAGCTCTGCCATTAGTTTTGGCCACTGTATTCTACACACAGTTTGGCTTATGCATTTGTATCTCTTTTAGTTATGAATACATGCCAAACTTTGGATTTTCTCTCCTGAAACCTGTTAGCCCAGACTTCATTGTTTTAGTAAACACCCTACCCCCAGTTACTCAAGCAAGATACCTGGAAATCATTCCCAATCGCTTTCTTTTCACAGTTCTCCTCATATAGTCCACTAATAAGCAATGTGGACTGCACCTCCAACGAGTATCTTCAGATGTCTTCTCCTCCTCTTTCCATCTCCAGAGCTATCCTCTTGGTCTAGATGGCTTCTGGTGGAGCCCTCTCCTTTGTCTTCCCGGCTTCTAATCTGCTCTTCATATTTCAGACAGAAGGGTACATTTAGCATTCCTCAGTAACTTCCATTTTCTCAAATAGATCCTGGGCTCTCTCGCATTTAGGAGGCCAAGCACGCATAGTTGTGGCAGCGGGCCCTCTTTAATCGGAGGGCTCCTCCTCCTGCATTTGTGTACAGCTTCCAGAGCCAGGGTGGCCAGTGATGTCTGCATCCCTGTCAGGTGCCAGCCCCCAAATGTTACTGAAGTTGATTTCCTCTGGGGTTTGCTTTTAAAATTGTTTCATTGGTTTTACTTATTTCCTTTTCACTTTAGAACACCCTTCAATTTATCCTGAAGGTTCAATAAACATATTTGAATAAATGAATATAATATAAATGCTTCAAAGTAACAAAAATAGTGTATACTTATTTGCTTGAATATCTAATACACAGTAACTAATAATAAGAGATATTGCTTGTTTGGCTCAAAAGTACTTACATACTTTAAAGTAAGATTTGATCTAAAAATACTAAAGTAAGGTATAAGAGGCTTAAAGCTTCTAACAGTTCAAAATTTACCTTTATTATGAGGTCTATTTTAAGTGTCTGTGAGTCAATATTCTTTCTTCATAGTTCCTATAATGACTAAGTATGTACATGGTGAAAATTCAGAATATACTAAAGTTCCAGATTCTTTGATGCATTGTTTTATATAATAAGACATTCCATATCAACCTGAAAGATGTAGGAGATTGCAGAAACAAACTTTATAACATTTTTTTGTTTCCAGTTGCTAGTACTAAGTTTTGCAAAGCTCACTGTGCAAAGAGCAAAAATAAGTGAGTTAAACCTTCCTCTGAAAAACAGCATTAAAAATTAAGTAGACAGCCTGGACGTTGGGCCACACACCTATAATCTCAGCACTCTGGGAGACTGAGGCAGGAGGACAGCAGAAAAGTACAAAATTTATATGACCACATAGATTTAGAACATCAAAACGTTCTTGAAAGAGAGTGAATTGTTTAGCCAAGGGCAGCTTACCTTCCAGATTTATTGTTGTGCTCTGTCTTCATTACTTTTCTCATCAGTGAGACAAAATACCTAACACCCAGAAATCAAAGGAGGAAAGTGTTTGTTTATTTGTTTTTAATTTATTTGTGTACTAGCTCACATTCGGTAGAAGTTTCAGTATGTAGTCAGCTGGCTCCAAGACAGGGCGGCATGGCAGAAGGCCATCACAGAGGAGAAACAGTCCATGGCAGGCCTGGCAGGAGGCAGCAAGAGGAAGCCTCTTGCCTTTCCCTTTTATCCCATCTAGGTACAAACCTTTGGGTGGCATCCCCCAAGCTCAGGGTGGGACTTCTATCTTCAGCAAATTTATTCAGGCACACTCAGAAATATGCTAATTCCAGTCTAATTTAATACCATCACCCTTAATACCAGTATCACACACCCTAGAGCCAGCAAACTCTGTAAAGCCCTATCTATGGACATATAAAGCTTTGGGGAGACATCTGCATACAAGCTGTAACATGTTCAATATTTGTTTAGTATTTACAAAGTACTAGAAAAGGGAGTTGGTGACTTTGGCTTAAGTTCCAGGCGTGGAACATGGACTCTTGCTCATTCTGGGTCACCAGACCCTCATCCACCTTATATTGATCATTGTCCCACATACAACTGTCTTATATTTTTTCATCCTTGCCTAAGGTTCTGGACCTTTCTTGTTGTTACTGTCTTTTCTGTTATGTTATCTTATAAAATATATGAAATTCAAAACTAACAATATTTCTGTATATAGCCATGACCTTTGGATTGCATGTAGCATTCACCCTTTTGTTATTAGGCCAAAAATTTGTCTTCTTTCTATATTGCCCTAAAACTCCGTCTAAGAGAAAGTTTTCAATGTATTTTTGCTGGCTGAAATTGTCTCAGCATGGAAATTAGTATTGAGGACAGTTTGTAATAATCAAAAGCTACCTTCTGGATCACTTATATTATCCCACCTGCTACATAATATAGTTATGTTTTTCAGTTACATATACTTTGGGGTCCTATTAGTTTAGCATCTAAATATGAGGGCCATGGCAAAGGTATTTTTTAAAGCCTAAGTAATCGATTCCCCTTATTTATGCTTTGCTATGATCTTTCACATTTTTCACTTTGTAATTCTGAGTGTTTCTGAAGTTTCTGTTCTTTAATCTGCCACTCCCTCTTCTCATTTCTATTTCCTGTGGCCTAGTTCTCGTCCACGGGGGGGGCAAAATATTCTTTCAGCTATGAATCTCTAATCTATAGGCTCCAGCTCCCCCTTTGACATTACCAAATTGGACATTCTGCTAGCCCTTAGATCAATTTCTCCTGGTTATTCTCATCTGAAACTGTTACTATGGCCTATATGTTCTGTCTTCCCTAACCTGCTGAGTTCACTTGCCTGATATAATTGCTTTTCATTTTATAATTCTTGATAATTTGTATCTCCTATGTTCTCTCTCCAGACCAAATGTCAGCTGATGTCTGTCATTCTATTCTCATCCTAAAACAGTCTCAGTAAATTTAAAAGATAAGGGTCACAAAAGTCACATTTACTACTTATAAATAGGTTATACTTGGAAAAAGGTGTCTTATAAAAACACCATAAATTTTAAAGTTAACAAATGTATGCAACAAAAAGTCTTAGAAATAGAAATTTAAAATGGTGTATTTAAAAGGTCCTTACCTTTAAAACTGAAGTGAAAGTTATTAGAAAATTAGAAAAATGTATTATCAGTAAATTAATGATTCAATTTGCATTATAAGAAACAGAACAATGTAAGCCAATAAAATTAAAAGGAAAGAAAACAAGCTAAGATTAAAAGCTGTTGAAATAGAAAACAAAAATAATGACAAAGTTATTTTTCTGAATAGGTAAATATATAAACTTCTGATAAGATTAGTGAAAAAGACTCACAAATAAATACTATTATTAATGAAAAGAAGAGCCTTAAATTCATATACACAGAAGTTAAAAGATGACAAGGAAACTGCTATATATTTCAAAATGACTATAAGAAAGAATGCAAGAATTCTGTGTGGCAGAAGGAAGAGTCGCAGAAGCCCTTATGTACCAAAGAGAGTAAAACTTCACAGTCCTGCTTTTAAAACTGCTGGAGAGCATACTCTAAAGTTAAGGACCAGCCTGTCTTATGCCCACCAATTCTATGTCTAGGCTTATCTATTATTCAGTGCATATATTCATCAAAATTTTTGAGCAAAAATATGAATAGTTTTATATAAGTTAACTTCCAAAGAGACTCAACAAATAGATCTTATCAAAATGGAATAATTGCATTTATGTAACTGTTTGAAGTCATCCCCCTCATAGTGTATTGTACTGCAATCATGATGTATCAACCACTGCTACACAGCAACTTAGATGATACATATACACACATGATTTTGGAGGAAAAAAAGGAACCACAGACATAAAACTCCTGACTCCATTCATGTGAAATGTAAGGATGGGCAAAGTAATCTATGATAATTGTTGTCAGAGCATTTACCTTTGAGATGGAACCCGCTGGGTAGAGGTAGCGGGGAGCCTTCTATGTGCTGGAAATGTTTCTATCTTGCTTGATGTGCTGGTTATATTGGTGCATACATTAGCAAAATTTCACCAACAGATCCACTTAAGTTTACTGTATTTACTGCTGTTTCTTAAATCAGCTCTTGCAAAGAAAAGGAAAGAATGAAGGGAAAATTTATAAGATAAAAAATAAAAACAGAACGTTAATTTTATTCTGCAAGCTTAAAAGTTGTAAATATATGAGAAGTTATACAATAATGTATGTTACCAAAACTGTCTCCGAAAAATAGAATGATTCCATAAACATTAGAGTTTAATAAATTCTTGAAAATCTTCCTAAAAGAAAATACCAGACCCAGATGGCTTTCAAAGTGAGTCCTCCTAAACATATATATATAATTCCAAAACTGTGCCAGAAAAATCCAAAAGAAAGAACAGTCCAATTCATTTAATGGAATGGATTATATCATCTAATGAATGGTATAATCTTGATATCAAAACCAGACCAAGAGAGTGAAAAAGAAGAGTCTGGGTCCATTTTATTCATGATTTTACATTTTAAAAATTTTTGAGCAAAATATTAATAATTAAACCTCCGCTGGATAAAGAGATTATGTACTGTGATTAAAGCTGGTTTACCACAAGAACAAGTTGGATTTGAGTTTAGGAAATAGGTTAATTTAACTTACATTAACAGATTCTAAGAGAAATTATATATTTATTTCAAGAATTGCAGAAAAAGTATAATTCAATAACCTTTAATGATTATAAAAATACTAAGAATAAGCAGAAATTTCTTAATCCAAAAAGGCCCTTAATGTATTATCTTCAACAACACATAGTATGTGGAAAAATTTTAACTGATATTTTGTGATTAGACTCATTAATCAGGCTTGCTGGGTAGTCTAACCAATAAAGCAATGTAAAATCAAAACATATTTAAATGTAAAAACTAGCATAAAACTAAAGGAAACAAACTATCATAAGAAGGACATGTGTCTAAATTGTATCCAAATAATTTAAATCCAAGTTTTAACAAAATTTTAACAAATCAATTCATTTAGATCAATTAGCTATTCACTAGAGAAAAACAAAACCAAATCCAAGTTGCTAATTTGTTTCATTTGGAATGAAAATTCAGATATTTAGAAACAAACATTATAAAATTTGCAAGACATGAAAAAATTGATAAAACATTGTTAAGATACTTTTAAAGACCTAAGTAAATGACAGATATAACTTATTCATGGACAAGAAGACAATACCGTAACATTGCCCATTAGCCTTAAAGTGCTGTATAGATTCAAAGCTATTCCAATGAAAAATTTGAATTTTTAAAATGATTTTAGATTTTCATTGTTTTGAAGCTTTAGAAGCAGATACTTAGTTTTTATGTATGGAAGAATGAAAGGTCAAGAATAGCAATTATACTTTTGAAGAAAAAAATAGGCAGGGAGATTTTGTCCTACTATGAGCAGTTTGTAATCAATCTGCGGTAGTTGTGATGGTGAGATGTTAGTGCACAGAACCAAACAGATTCTGGAGGAGAGATAGCTGGCATACAAAGCCTCAGTATAGAGTAAAGCTGCTTTTGCAATCCAGTGGGTGAATGGATGGAGTACTGAATTCATTACCGAGGTGGGGAACAATTGAATTCCTCCTCACATGTAAAAATGCGTTCCAGGTGACGAACACATACCTACTGCAAAGATAAAACCATAAACCTCTTAGGAAAAACAAGGTAGAAAATATTTTTATGACCTCAGGTTAGTGAATGATCTTTTTCAAATCAAGCACTCAATATATATCACAAATAAAATAATTGGTTTGTTTGTATGCACTAAAAGTAATAAACTTCTGTTTGCCAAAGTTACTCTGAATGAGCTAAAGTTAACTTAACTGGGAAAATTGTTAGTTTCAAAAATATGTGAGAATCAGCCGCTACTCAGTAGGAAAACACAAACCACAAAATAAAGTGAGAAATTAACACGAACGGGCATTTCCTGAATAGGAAGCATAATCCTCCTTGGACATGTGAAAATATGTGTCCTCATTAGTAATATGGAAATGGCCAGTGAGATGGAGTAGTGGGCTGTTTGGGGGGGTCACCAGGAGGCTGTGCTGAGGGTCAAGCATACGATACGGGTCTGTGATTGCTACTGTAAGCATTTAATACTAGCGGAAAAAACACAATGAGAACTATCAATGTGCAGTCAGTATCACTTGCCATAAAGTGAAGAAGATAAATATAAAACTAATATAGTAGGCACAAAATGATGTTTTCAAAACTGTAATGATAGACTCATGCCTAGAAGAGGCTGTAAAACTGGAAACTTGTTTTTTTTTTTTTCATTGTTTCACCTCGGTATATCAAGTGTTGAAGAGGCATTAAAGACATATTAGCTCTCAAGAAGAATTTCCCTCTCTGTAATTAGAGAGCGCAGTATCTTCGCTCCCTGCTACCATGGTGAATTCTCACTTTGGGTTTATTAAATGGGAGTGCTAACTTTTTTATTCCTCGTCTGGCACTTCAAGTGAAGATAACAGATTGATTAATTCCTGCTATGCAGACGGCATTAAACCACCATAACTAAAGAGGGATGGCTTTATACAAGCCCATTTATTTGACAAATGTAACTATGTGTCTTTAATATAGCGCCTTGGAAGGCTTACAGTTTCCTGGGGGAAACTGTACATACAACTGTATACATGGAGCAGTGGACCTGCCATCCTGCAGGGGCTGTGTCAGTGCTAAGACAGTGGAGAAGAAGAGCAAATAAACAACCAGGTAGGCATGAGCTTGGCATCTGACTATGTGAAAAGCAAACAGATTGGAGAGAACTGTGCAATCCCAAATCTTAGCCAGGAGGAGCATGCCGAGCAGCCTAAGGAATACCTGGGGACCAACACGGAAGAGCAGAGTGCACAGGAAGGAACTCGGAGGGAAGAGGTCAGAGGTCAGAGGTCAAGGGATGCAGGCGGGGCTCAGACTTGGCCTCTTCCGTTGTTCTCAAAAGAGTCTTGTTTGTCCACGGGTTTTTACTAAATGCTGCTAAATCATCAAAACTCGGTGATTAAAACATGGAAAGTGACACAGAGAGGGAAACGTTTCTCTAAGAACTAAATATTGATACAGTTTTCAGAAGCACATATAAATAGAACATAAGTCTCTCATAAGTATGTAATATTCTTACGTAGTTCACATCATGAAGAGATTGAATGGCAGGTGAAGTCCTATAACATTCCCCATATCCAGGCAAATAATACCTTTTATTGAATTGAATTTTGTCTTACGTAAGCAGTCCTTCAATTGAGTCTGTAAGCTTTTTGTTAAAGAGTGCTGTGATGGGGGGTTTAGGAATATGCAGCATAACATGGTAGAAAAAGAAATGTTACTTAGGAAAAAAATGAATTCATATAAGGAGTTCACAGAACTGTGTGATCTCAGCTATTCCTTTCTTAGCTCCAAGTTCTTGACTGCCAAAATGGGCAGAACACGTACTACGCCTACTTCATAAAGTTATGATGAAGAGGAGATGCTACACATATTATGAAAGTTCTTGGTAAACATGAGACACCCTGCAAATCTATACATTAGGACATTTAGAGACTATCTATGTGTCCCTATGTATGTATGTACATATACCATTTATACAATATTATAAAATTAATTCATTATGATAGTGTCATTGAACACTATGATTCCAGCTTATTTAGTGAAAATATATCTAAATAAGTCATTCTTTCACAAAGTTGGTGAAATAGAAAAACATAATTAAATATTGAAATCAAAACAAGAAGCATTAAAAGCCAGTAAGGAAACAGTATAAAAACCAGAATTTTAAAAACCCACCATTTTATTTGCTTTGAGATCATAGATAATGTCAGGCAACAGTAAGTATAAAAAGTAGAAAAGCATGTAAATAAATGAGTGTACAGGTGGAAAATGTAACATAGGAAAGTGCTCAATGGTATTGTTGTGTCGAAACATCTTGGAAATATGCAAAGAGTAAAAAATTTTGAGGAACATTTATGTCAAGGAATGAGTGTACATGAAAGACATAGCAAGTGAAAAACAAAATAAGAATTTGTTTTTCCCCAGGCCCAGACATGAATGAGTAGTTTGAGAGGCAGTTAACTTTAAACAGCTATTATTTATCTAAAATCCACTGACAGTCCCTCTAGGGATCAACTATAGAGTTTTTACTGTCTGGGTGGAGAAATGGTAAGAACTATTTTTTGACAAGATGTACAATCTCCACTTATAACTTTGATCTGTTTTAAGGATAGGAGCATCTTAAAGATTACTAATACATGATTGAGAAATGTTTTAAAGCAAAAATACACCGTTATTTAAAAGTCCAAGGTATTAATAAACTTTACAAGGTCTGATAACATACATCTTAAGGTAGATTTCAGTGTTATCTCAAGAATTTTGCATTTATAAGATTGTCTTAGGTAATACAGAAGCAAAAATAAATTATAATAAAAGCTCCAGAATTTTTCAGAAATAGAGAATTTAATTATGACTGGGGACCACATGTTTAATGAAGAGCATTCTTTAAAAGAAAGAATAAGAGGAAGAAAGAAAGCCTCAAGAGAAGGCAGGAAGCCTAGGTGTCCAAATAGGATGGCTAAAAAATGGACAGGAAACTGTTTAAGCTCATTCTCTATACGTATTAGGACTGGAAAGTTCACATGGCTTTCGTAGAAGACAGAATCAGTGGCATAATCCGGTCTGAAGCATTACCATTTCATTCTACCAAATTTAGATCATCCGAAAGTGATATTTTGCAAAAGATGTGTCGCTCTATTTTATAAAGTCTAGTTGATTGATTTATTCAATATTTACAGTCTTTCAAATGTGAGGCAGGCATGCAAGCACAAGGGCAAACAGGGATTCTGTCTCTTGTTTCCCTGGTAGAGAAGGGGCTACAGGGAGTAGATACACCCTCAAGTCATACATCTAGTGTCCATTAAGACAGCGAGGAGTTGGCTGGTACTAGAAATAGGAATATTCTTAAATGTCTAGTGAGATATTCCACCACGGTATTCTGAAATGTCTTTGAAGAGAATGGGTTGCTGCCTGGACTTGTAAAGAACCCACACTCGAATCACGGTGTTTGTGTGTTCGCTTTACGATGCCAGATTTCCTACTGCCATCCTCTTCCTCGCTCTTCGCCCGCTCACCTTCAGCGCTGTAGCAGAATGTTCTCCAGGAACAGAAGCCAGTGGAAAAGGGCCCCTTAGGTTCCCAGTTATATTCTCGAGATATGTTTTGGATGCAAAATGTCTAGCTTTATAAGATATTATCAATAGTGGTTCTACAGAACTTTTAGGGCTCTAAAATGCAGTGATAATCTCAAGGAGACTGGTACGTCCTCTCTAGCCATATGACAGAGTCCAGGTGTTTGGTGATAGCTTTCAGGACCCTTCCAATACTTTTTCCTGACAGCACTTCCTCTCAGGAGTAGTTATAAGACACCCACACCTCTGTGTTCACACACCCGGACCCAGTGCTCTTTGTCAGGCACTCTGTCTACTGTCTACACTCTACTGTCTACAGGAGCTAGAGAGAAAACAAACATTGCTCATTGGGTGAAAAGAACTTTTTAGGCTGTAAAATGAATACATGCTTTGGATTCATTGCAGGTTGTGTGTGCTTTATCCAGAAACCCAACATGAACGTCCCCAAATACAAACCTTTTTGAGCACTGCTGTGACCCTAATGTGTTAACTTCCCACCTTTGACCTCATGTGATAGGTCACAGTCAATACACAGGTGCGCTAAGAATATTGTATGAAATTGCCTTCACACTTTAAGTATAAGCCTTATACAAAACTAAAACACATTTCATGTTTAGATTTGGGTTCCATTCCCAAGACTTCTCATTACACATATGTAGATATTCCAGCATCTGAATAAAAGACAAAATCGGAGACACCTTTGGTCCCGAGCACCACAGGTAAAGGATACTTGGCCAGCACAGGAAATTCCAGTCTAAACGTACACAATGAGAAAGGAGAGCCTCTCAGGAGCAAGAAGTGGTGATGGGGAGGGCGCTGTGCGCGTTCTGCAGTCTCGGGCCAAGGAGCGCGCGGGAGAGGCCTCAGGACAGCAGTGCGCAGTCCGCTCCGTGAGTGGGCCCCAGCGCTGCCGACCGCTGCGCTGATCACTTTCCGTGAGTCACGGCGAGGTCACGCCATCTCCCTGGACCACGGTTTCATTGTACGTGATGAGGAAATATGAAATAGATGAACTCACTTGGCCCTTTCAATTCTGCAACTCCATGCTGCTCTCTATGAACCTGTACTTTAAACAAAAAAAAAATTATCTTTGAAAATGCAAAGACCATCGTGGGCATTTCTTTTCTATTTTTTAAAAAGACATTTTTGGAGTGATGATGAAGTATTTTTAAGGTGTGGGTAATTTCAAGGAAGGCAAGTGGTTACAAGAATCCCATCACTGTGTTTATATACATGGGAACTATACAGCTTGTTTCAAGCTAGATAAAGGAAGGGAACACACTTCTGGCCTAAACAACTTACTGAGAGAACAACTACAATAATCAAGTCAATACCCGCAGCCTCATGTGGGTGTCATTGCTAAGGGGAGTCCTGAAGCAGGTGGGTGTTAGGAGCCGTTTGAAGGAGTGGCGAAGGGTGGTCTGGCAGACCCAGCAGGAAGGCCGCTCAGGTGGGAGGGGTGGGTGAGAGGGGGCAGAACCCACAGTGGAAGCAGGGGTGGGGGGGAGCAAGGAACAGGGGTCTCACAGGACAGCAGGCATCTCGCTGGAGGTAAGGAAGGCGAAGGTTATTTGAGCACATGCGTAGATCACCGAGATGACCCAGATGAGAGGGATATGGTTTGTAGTTAAGACCCGAGGCCACCAGAAGGTGATATTCCTTTGGCAGAAGACTAGCTGGAAGGGTAGATTAGAAATATAAACAAAAGAGAATCACTGAGACTCCACAGGACTCTTCATCTAAGGGAAGTGAAAGGAAGCAGATGTTTATTTTATAATGAACAGGTATGAATTGTGTACATATAAATTGGTCTTATCTTATACATTATGGATATTGCAGCTGACGCATGGTAGATCTAAATCCAGCCCTTTAGGAGAGAAATTTCTTCTGTTGAAATAGTTCTGATAAAACACGTAATGAATTATGAGCATAAAATACTTTTGTGATTTGAGCTACAACTCCCCTTTATATTATCCTTTAGATACTTGTGGCTGTTTTTATTAAATAATATCGGGTGCTCATAAATGGTTAAAAACTTCTCACCTTGCTTTTAGGGCAGAAATTATCTACGTAAGGAGCTACTTTTGCTGGCTCACCAGATGTTCTCCGGGGTGTATGGTGGGATTGAGCTGTACCACCAACCCTCAGGGTTGGATCACACGGACAGTAAACAGAATCTCCCAACTGCCTGATTCATGGACAACACAATAGGAGCTTAATTTGGGGAGTTGTGCCATGGCATAGAGATAAACACAGCTGGACCCCCAATATTAAATAAGATCATCGGATAGAGGTGTCTTACTGGGAGGGTCACAGTGCCCCCGGTGACAAAGGATGTATGTCAGCCCCCTTGAGACCAAACTCCAAACTGTGAGTCATGAGAAACCAGTAAGTGGAAATGAATAAATTAGTAAAGAATCCCTCACAACCAGAAACTTGTATTCAAAAATCAGTTTAATGGTGAGACATCAAGTGTAAGCTCACAGAAAGACAACCCTTAAAGGAAATGTGTTAGGTGACGATTAATTTGGAACTTAAAATAATTGTTTCTTTCTTCTTTATTAATTTTAGAGTTAAAAATGATTCTTAGGGGCTGGGAATGTAGCTCTTAAGTTTGATTCCCAGTGTGGAAGAAAAAAAAAAAGATTCTTCATTAATAAACCACAAGGTAATTCTTTCTGTGACATTTTTTTTTGAAAGTTTAATACATGGAAATGACTCCATTTTAAGTACCGTGGTTTGTTTGTTTGTTTGCAATACCAGGGATTGAACTTGGGTCCTTGTGCTTCCAAGGTAGGCATGGTACCACTTGAGCTAAATCCCCAGCCCTATTTTTTCTTTTTAAATGAACACTTCTTAGCCTTTTCTGAAAAAAAAAAAAATATTTTCTGAGTTTTGTTTTGTTTTGTTTTTTTGAGACAGGGTCTCACTTTGTAGTTCAGTCTGGCCCTGAGCTCACTATGTAGCCCAGCAAGCCTCGAACTCAGCAATCCTCCTGTCTCTGCCTCCTGAGTGTTGGGATGACAGGCGTGAGCCACCACGCCCGGCACTGTGGTATGTGGTATTGATTGCTGGCGGGCGTGAATCACCGTGCCCAACACTGTATGTGGTTATTGGGATCGAACTCAGGACCTTGTGCTTGCGAGGCAGGCGCCAGAACCACTGAGCTAAATCTCCAGCCCTATTTTCTGAGTTTTTACTATTGATGCCCTTGGAAGTAAAACATTTTACATTATTTTATTTAGTGTTCAAAAGGATTTCAAGAAAAGATTTAAAAAAGGTGTTTTCACATGTTCTTTTTTTCCTTGATTCAGTTATTAATAGCTTAAATTCATGATTTCCTGGACTTTTAGATTTTATTGGTAAAAATAAGTATGCTCAAATAATATTTTTTTTCCTTCCATACTACTGTAAGAAATTGCAACGCAATCACTTAAAATCTTTGTCTGGGTTCCTTCTTAACTAGATAAAATGTTGTCTTTCTCCTTCTATTCCTGTCCAGTCAGTTAGCCAGAAACAGTCTTCGTAAAGCAGTTTCTGTTCTGAACTGCTTCTTCCATTCCAAATGCCCCACAAGACCAGAAGCAACTTGCCCGGCAGGCAGTAGGTACTTTGTAACAGATTTCATGGCAAGAAGATTATTGCCATTTTAGTTCTTAGATTAACTCCCACAGAGTTTTCTCTGTCTCCTCCAGACAGTATTAATCTGTTGCTATCTGACGTGTTTAGCTGTCTTCTCTTCACCATATATTAGTGTAGGCACAGAGTTCCGCCTGTCTCGCCGTGTATGTAGGCAGAATACTTAGAATGGTTTCGTGTTCCTGGGTTCTCTCTCCCTAATGCTATTGAACTCGATGAGTTTAGGGATTGTGTTTATTTCTCTTGGTTACTGAGGTCTCATCATGCACTGGGCACTATACAAAGTCTGCATTTCTGGGACATTAACTCTGTCGTTAAGACAATGGTATCATATTTTTAGCTACCACGAGACTACACAACAGAAAACTGATACTTTCGTTTTCACTGGATTACTTGGGCAAGCTTTCTCATTAGTGGCTTTCCTTTCGGTCACTCTTCAGTGACTTATTTTCAGACTAATTCACAATTGCTTGGAAAAGGACAGGTCTAAAGTAGTAAAATGTCTAAATTATTGAGTATTTGTGAGAAGAGGATATTTTCTTACTTTCAGCTGTGCAAAGTATCCATTTTCTAGCCAACAAAATATTCCTGAGTGAAGAGGTCACCAATCTGAAGAGTATATCTCACTTGTAGTCAGTGCCTTCATCTCTGGAATGACACGCTGCGAACTTTGGAAATAATGTTTCCCTACCTATTTGAACTTTTCAAATACACACTATGCCCTCACCCTCTTCCTTTCCATTCTTCTCCCCTATCACCATCTTGTGCTATTCCTTATGTGACTAATTTTAAAAGTTTTATTAAAAAACATTTCCTCAATGCTGCTCATTGTTATAAACTCTAAATTAGTGGATTCCAGTTACAAGAAATTTTAATGTGGTTCTAAATTCCTTCTAAAAGGGTGAGAAATAACCTTTCACAAGCATCTGTGCTGTGTGAGACCATTCATATCCTATTTCATTTCATCCCCATAATAACCTGTCAAGTAAAGAGTAATAAAGGTAGTTATATTTAATGCCAGCCTGCTGCATAGTAGGCATGGTACCAAGCACTTCTGCATACTTCTCACTTGCTTCTTGCCTAACTCTGAGATGTAAGTTTTATGATTTTTAATTTACAGAGGAGGAAACTAAGACTCAGGGTTATTAAATGACCTGTTGGAAAACTCCATGATGAAGCCACTAAATACCAAATAATTGCAGAAAGATGATTCCAAAGCTTCTTTCCACTAAGACCGCTGGGTATAGCTGGAATGCATATTTTACACATCATTTTATGGCACCCTGATTTCAGGGTGCTGGCCCAGTTTGAGAGCAGCCTTTCCTGAGAGTCTCAGCCCTCGCTTGGGATGTGTGACCGGGATGGAGCCCAGAACTGTGAGACTTCCGGGGAAAACGGCGGGTGGCTTTATGCTCTGCCATCGATAACATGGACAGTGACAGAGAGCCTTAGAAATAGAAAAGCAGGTGGACTTAGTCAAGGTCAAAGCAGTCCTTCCTCTTTGAGATACATAAATAAAAATTCAAGAGGTTCTCAAGGGTCCGCTGGACTCTTCCCATAATGCAAAGTGACAGTGGAGTTTCGTGCCTATGAGGCAAAGGCCAGCCTGCCTTCTGAAGTAGGATCTGGAGGCTGAGGGTTGACTCAGTGGCAGAACACTTACACAAAACCCAAGAAGCTCGGGGTTCGATCTCCAGCAACACCAAATACTACTTCTAATAATATTTTAATATTGCTAATACTGTATTCTAAACTTAAATAAATATAAAGTAGGGCAGAGAGGAACTTCCTTGCTCTTGATAGGAGACTAGGGAAAAGAAAAGTCCCCTTGTTGACCACTGCTGGGACTAGGGTCTTTTAGCCAGAGGCTAAAGATAGGAAGAGTTTCTCAGTTTTGTGTGAGCTGCATGCTGGGTTTGTGATTGAATGTGAATTGTGTCTCGGTCCCTGCGGCTCAGCAGGTGCACAGGAAATGTTTCCTGAGAGGCTCTGGTCCAGAAGCCGGCCAAGGCCTAGCAGGAGCAATAGCAGAACTACCCGAAAGGGAAGATTAAGTACGGAGAAGAGGAGCTTTCGCCCTAAAGAGGCTGCAAACCCAGACTCCAAAATAAGTGAATGAATCTGATACTAATAAAACATCAGAAAAGAAAGAAAAAAAAAAAAAAACAAGGTCTGACAAAGAAGCCCAGAAAGATAAATCAAGAATGATTTTCACTAAAGAGAGTGACAAATTTTTGAAGCAAATCCAAGCAAAGGAGGGAAAAAAAAAAAAAAGAAACGAGCAGTTGAGTGTTTAAAATTAGAAATGTCACAGGTGAAAAATAGTCACTGAAGTAAATGCATTGGCAGACGGACAGCCCGGGCTGGACAGCGAGAAGACAGGGCCGCTGGTTTCCAGGAGGACAGAGTTCACCTTCCTCCCAGTGCAGACACCACTTCATAAAGTATGCATGAACAAGCAGGTCAGGCGCAGGCAGGGTGGCCAGCAAGGCTCCGATCTGTCTGATGCAAGTTCTGGTAGATGTGAATGAGAGAGAGAGAGAGAGAGAGAGACAGAGACAGAGAGAGAGACAGAGACAGCGACAGAGACAGAGACAGAGACAGAGACAGAGACAGAGAGAGACAGAGCCTCTGTAACTGAGCAATTTTGATTGCTGAAAATTTTCAGGATTGAAGACATGCATGAGACGTCAGACTGAAATTATTCTGTAGTATCGAGCTCAGCGAGAAAGCATAAATATCCTGTTAATGTAGCAGTAAAATTGCAGAACACTGAGAGCAAAAGGAAAATCTTGAAGTCGATACAGGGACTTCAGGAGCCACTTCTACCCCGTGCGTGTCCGTCGGGCACAGTGGAGGTGAGTGTGGGCCACACGCCACAGCGACCACTGGCAACAGTGCTCTGGCATCTGCACCCCGAGCCTGAGGACGAGGAGGCCAGAAACCATTCTGTTGCCGTCATAAGCTACTTTCCTGCTGTCACTGCATTTGTACAATTCCTCCTTCCGAAGCCTCCTTTTCAATTGCAGTTGTAAGTTTACCTGCTGGAAATGATCAGAGGATGCTGTGTTAGAGTCCTATGAAGGAGGAACTGGAAGATGTTGGCCCTAGTTAAGGTTTTCCCAACATACATGATTTGGGTGACACGCCCTCCTTTATGTACTATCACAGAGCTGTAGCCAGGGAGTCTGTGCATAAGATCTTTATGCACTGTGAAGGATAATACAATTATAATAAATCTTATTCATTAATTTATTTTAGAAATAAATGTAGCTGTGGCTCATGACCTCTTCAAGTTTATACAATAGTTTATATTTTTTTAAAAGATTTCATGGGCCGGAGGGTTAGCTCAGTGGTTCCGGCACCTGCCTCGCAAGCGCAAGGTCCTGAGTTTGATCCCCGGAAACCACATACGATGCTGGGCGTGGAGACTCACGCCTACCAACAATCAACACCACATAGCACAGTGCCGGATGTGGCGGCTCACGCCTGTCATCCCAGCACTCGGGAGGCAGAGGCAGGAGGATTGCTGAGTTCGAAGCTTGCCTGGGCTACACAGTGAGCTCAGAGCCAGCCCGAACTACAAAAGCGAGACCCTGTCTCAAAAAAAAGAAAAAAAAATTTCACAAAAAATATATTAAAAATGTGAGCTGGATCAGGGTTCAGTGGTAGAGAACTTGCTCAGCATGCATGGAACCCTCAGTTCCTGCCCTGGAACCAGAGGAACAAAATCAAAAATGTTTGTAAAGTTACTTTTGACAGCAAGGCACAAATTATTTTTTTGTGCACAAGAGGTGTGTCAGTATAAAATGAATAATATAAGTGGGCTTAATTAAGTTTAGCATAAAAAAAACTACATCTTAGGAATTACCCTTTTCATTTATCCACTCATTATGAAAACATTCACAAATGTTCTACATGTAACAATTTTTTAAAAAATTTTTTATTATGAAATAAGTACATTGTTTTAACATGTGGCTGGCCGCATTTGCTGTATCCATGTATGACCTATGGGTGTATTTTTCTCTCCTGAGTCTTTTGAAAGTAAATGGGAAACATTGTACTCTTTCACCTCTGTGCATTCAACTTGTGTCTCTTAACAAAAAGGACTTTACCCTCATCACTGCAATACCATTGTCATGTCTCACAAAGTCACTAGGATTCCCCAGCAGCATCCAGTCAGCACCTGATGTTCAGATTCCCCCAACTGTTTCAAAAATTTGTTTGTAGCTGTTGCTTTCTAAGTGAAGTCCCGCATTTAGGAAACTTTTTTTCAGTCCTGTGAGTGAAATCTCTACCTTTTACCCCAATGTCATTGGTATTTTATAAGGTAATACGCCATCTTCCTTGAAGAATATCTCAGATTTGCATATTTTGCTCATGGTAACTCTTGTTCCTCCCCCCTGTACTGACTAACCTTGGGTAAGTCTACAAGCTTAGTTAGACTCAGGTATACATTTTAGATACATTTCTACACCAATGATCTTTATTTTACCTCCTGTCACACGAAGAAGCACATAATGTCAGGGTGTTCCATCAGCTCAATAGTCTGATGAGAGAGAGTGCCACCAGCTAAATTCACTGTAAAGGTCCATATTTCTCTCTGTAGTGATCAAAGGATGAAATTGAGCATTTCAGGATAATTTTTCTCCTAATAGTTTCAACATCCATAAATGACTAGTTATCTGGACCGTTTTATTTGGCATTGCAAAATGGTGAATTTATAATCCCTTATACTGTTATGCTTCTAAAAAGAACTTTCTGTCATCAAATAGGCTCAAAGTATACTTCTTCCTGAAAAGACAAAGGTGTTTCTGTCCCTTTGATTACCAAGTTTCAGAAGAAGTAATTCATGTAATAATCACCTGTAATGGCACCAAATGAGATTTAGTTTCTGCATTTGAGAATTACTATGGAGTCACTGTTTTCATATATATATATATATATATATATATATATATATTCCATAAACATATATATATTCCATAGATATATATATTCCATAGATATATATATATTCCATAGATATATATATATATTCCATAGATATATATATATTCCATAGATATATATATTCCATATATATATATATATATTCCATAGAGATATATATTCCATAGATATATATATTCCATAGATATATATATTCCATAGATATATATATTCCATATATATTCCATATATATATTCCATATATTCCATATATATATATATATATATATATATATTCCTTAATTTGTTTAAAAAAAGAGAGAACTATGCATGGTAGAATATGCCTATAATCCCAGAATTCTGGCAGGGAGGCTGAGGCAGGAAGATACAATGTTTGAGCACAGCCTAGGCCATTTAGTGACTTAGTGAGACTCTGTTTTAAAATCTTAAAATTAAAAAAAATATGTTAAGCATGGAGATATAGTTTGAGGGATAGGCAAAAAATAAGTGTATTTTTTAAATGTTATTTAAATTTTTTTTTTAGTTTTGTGGCAATAAATGTGAAATGTAAGTCTTAATGGAATATATGTCAAATCGAGGATAGAGTTAATCAGAATAATTTGAAACTATACATTAGTGAAAATCCTTAATCATTTTTAAATTTATAAGATGCGTTTCTCACCACGTCTCACAGTACCTTAACCAGAGTATAACTGAAAACAAGAATGTCAAAAAGGCACACTTAAATTGTTCTTGAAATCAATCAAAAATAATGAGGTGCTGGGAAAAAGTTGTATCCTTGATAATTACATCTATCAGTATCAGAAAACAAAAGAGAACAATCAGAAAATGACAATCCCACTCCCAAGTAGCACATTTAAAAAGGCTAATGAAAAAAGTCTCTTTTAAAAATTGTACTAAATTAACATTTCAAGTAAATTGACAACCCAAGCGTTGCTGAAGGCCAATCTGGGGCCCAAACAATGGAAGTTCTGTTTCTACTTTTATCTGCTTTTTAAGAGATGATCTCACTTGACTTTTTTTTGTTGTTGTCTTTTACTGGAGGTTATAGCTCTCCTGAACCGTGCGAGGGCCGGGTCACACCTGCAGTTTGAGGCTTCATTTGCCATTCTGGCTATTAAGACAGTGACCTGGAGTGGGAAGCTGTTCCGTGTGACTCTCGCACGGTGGCCCTATTTCCCTTCTGGAAGGAGACTAATATCCGTGGCTTATTTGTCAAGGGATTCAACCTACTCTGTAGAATCGGAATCCAGTGTTTAGAACCAGTGGTGGAAAGTAGTGGGAAAGATGCTTTGGGCTTAGAATTAGGACACATTGACATAAAATCTAAGCTACACAGAGCTGGAGTGAATTTACCTCCAAGTGAACCAGTTCTTTGCAGTCTGTCCATGGGAGGTTATAAGCCGTTTATCAAAAGAGGGTGGATGTGCAGATGGACAAGAGTTCTCACATATGTGAAGAGAGACTTTGTTTTGAAGGCCATGCAAATTACCTTTGTAAAAATTGAAGGTGACAATAAATTTTACGTCACGGCTTTCAAAAGAAAGCCCACAGCACATCTCATTTTTGGTATTTTTGCTTTGCTTGGAGGAAAAGGCAAAATGTGTGGAAAGGGAGGCTTCGGGCCACAGATTTTTAAATCATGGAGCTTTGTTTGCGATTACATTCAATTCGTACCTAGCTTCAAATTTAGGAATTTACAGATAAGAATGTGGCTTCGTCAAAAAAGGAAGCAGTACTTTTTAAAGACTATTTTAAGCGTAAAGAGATTTAGAATTTGCAATATCAGTATTGGCAAGAATGTTTTCTTTCAATGACAAAAGAGAACATACCTAGTTATTTAAATGTGTCACTTCATTTTGACGATTGTGGTAAGGGCTGATATTTTACTATTTTGGCTTTTGAAGTGATTTTATTATTTATTAAACCAGAAGTTTAAAAAAAGTTTAATATATTCCACCAACATATTCATCACTCATCATTTTTGGAGACAGTTTTCGACAGTTTGTGTGTTTTACTGTGCTAACAAGAGAAAAGACGAGCCATTAAGTTTATGTTTCTTTGTTTTTCAGCAAGGTCACATATCAGGAATAATGCTAGAAGTATGCTAATAAACAATATATAATGTAGGTCTTCAGGGAGTAAGAAATATTTTCTAACTAGTTCTAAAGGGAAATACTGTTTAAAAAAAAAAAGGATAGATGTTATTTACACAACACATGTTGCTCTATCTGTCACCATCAAAACCTTCTTGTAAACAGCGCGGTGCAGTAAATCTTCCTCGATGATTGTCAGTGTTTGAAGTCCGTGCTAGATTTAGATTCAGCACAGTCTATTCACAAAGCACCTAATATACAAAGACCATTAGATTATTGAGACAGCTTCCACTGGAAATATGCCTATACGGCTGTGGCTTGTAGCAGCCAGAGAAGGAACTACTATATGAAATTATGATTAAGAAAATTTACATGAATAGCATTAATAATTTTAAAGGCAAACAAAATGCCATCAGTTTTTAAGCTCAACTTCCATTGTTTTATGATCTAAACAAATTGCTATTTAAAATTAATTATGATATACAAACGAGTAATACCACTGGTAAGACATTTTAAAATGACCAGGTAAAATGATAACTCTAAAAATGTTTATAGTCAAATATTTATGTAAATTTCCAAATGTAAATGTCTTACATTTGAGATTTTCAAGATGAATTATTTCACTGGGGTTTATTTTGCTTTCAAAGATGGTTTTTAACTGTAAATACTGTTTCATCGAAAAAGAATTTCTGTGTGTATTCTAGAAAACACAACATTTTATTGAGTTCATCTAATTTGACTTGGTGCTCAGTAATAAAGATGTGAAATCATGAGCTTCTTTTTTTCCTTTTAAATCAGTGAGCCTAACATTTAGAATTAAGAAAGCTTGTCTCTGTGGGATACTGTTTCATCAGGTAATCTTTCTACCTCTCTGGGCTTCAGTTTCCTCACTTAAGGTTTGATAATTATAACAAAAAGTCTGTGCTATCTACTTCACAGGACTGGTAAAAGTAATAAAATAGTGTTAAAAGACTCATTATATGATAGAATTTCTTTACAGGAGGAAACATATTCAATTGCTAACGCTTAGCAAGTTCTATAATGCTAACTACATTTCAGATTGGCTGTAAATTATAATCTCAATCTTTTCTATGAGCCCGTGACTCAACCTATGAACCATTTTACTTCTAGATCTCTAGAAATGAAATCAGTTATTTTAGTCAGAATGGAATTGTGCCTGATCTACAAAGATATTGGTTTCTGAAACTCAGTTATATGTTAGTTTTTTTCCCAGTACTGAAGATTGAACCTAAGGCCTTCGCGCTATGTTGAATACTCAGGGTTTTTTAATTATTATTTTTTTTAAAATTTTGAGTCAAGGTCATGCTCAGTCACTAAGGTGTCTAGGCTGTTCTCAAACTTGACATCCTCCTGCCTCAGCCTCCCAGAGTGCTGGGATTACAAGTTCAATAGTAACTTCTTTGAGTTGAACTGCCTATCAAAAATATGTTATTGCATCACGAAGTGTTTCTGTTTCTTCTAAATGTTTACAACAAAGTGTAGTGCTGAATTCAAGCCAGGGTCTTACTAGAGAACTCCTGATCCTTTGTCCAAGGGGCCTCCCAGTCATCCAGTCAGAAATGTGTAGACGACCAACATGTGAGAGAAGCTGCCATAAAAATGATGTTTTTTAAACAAATAAACAAGAAATAGAAAGTACGTCTGTCTAAGTAACTGTATTTATACTTGTTTCCTCAGAAGAAGACCTATCAGTGCATCAAGTGTCAGATGGTTTTCTACAATGAATGGGATATTCAGGTCCATGTTGCAAACCACATGATTGGTGAGTAAAGCCTCCAGCCTATTACAGATACTTTCTTCTCCTACTTGTGCACATCAGTGCCTATGTAATTAAACAGTGGTAAAGATGAATTAATTGTTCACCCTTCAATGGATTACCTAGGCATGATTGATTTTTTTGTTATTTCTATTATTAGACCTGAGAGGCTTTAGCATGTTTTATTTTCTGCAAAGGCTAGTTTGGGCTTCAGCGGAGGATTATATTTCTACTGCCAGTCAAAACACAGGTGATTAACAAATTAAACTTCTAATCATTTTTGCATTATTGAAAACTAACAGGAATGGTTAATGAACTGGATGTGAGCTTTCCATAGAGTTTTAGACAGGTTTTAATTTCAGATGCTGTTACGGTAAATGGCACTGCTGTGTGTTTCTGAAGCATCTTTGTATCCAAATCTAAAGTGGTGAGTGTTTGTGATAGGGAAGCATAAATAATTTAAATTGCCATAAAATAGTTTTATATGTGTGGTTTCAACAGCCTGGAAATAATCATGATCATAAAGATCATGTAAAGAATTTAGTAAGCATTTTTTATTTCCCGCCCCATTTTCCATAGATCTTTATAAAAGTGGTTTGGGGAAAGATTTCTGAAGTCTTTGCAGGCCAATGTTTATAAGATTATGCATTTATTACATGAGCTAGAACTAAAAGGATATTTTTTTCTCTTATTCATATCATCCCATTATTCCTATATTCCTTACTATTTGTTTTTGTTTTTTAATTTGATAAGCTCTTAGCAGTAACACTGAGGGTTTTACCAACCAATTAAACTTTGTCAAGCAGATTTTTCTACTAGTAAAATGACAATTGCTATTATTTTGTACTGTTTTGGTTAAGTCGTTTGTATTTTTATACCATGAGAGTTTATTTCATACTCACACTATGGTATAACTCCATAAATCATGATGATATATTAGAAGTTCAATTAATTCCATACTCTCCTGTTATGAAATTTTGTAAGACAGGAAACAATATTCAGCATTTTAAACTCTTGAGTTTGTTTTTAGGGGGAAACAAGTTTTATTAGATGGTAATCAGAAGTGTTCTAAGAATACGCCAGCAGATGGGTTGCTCCAAATGGCATTACTGATCATTGAAACCAGACATAACAGAACTTCCAACATTTCTGTGTTAATTAATGAAGATAAATTCAGAAACATGTTGGAAAATGGATTAATAGTATTTCAGTAGGATCTACTTTGTAGTTTTCAAATGATAGTCTTCAGGAGTATTGTTTATGAAAGACCAAGAGTTTAATTGTGCTAGGAGGGGTGTATACATAACACTGAAACACTGAGGACTTTGCCTCTGCTTCTAGATCTGAGCGTGAATGTATCAGAGATTATTCATGTCCATCGGACAGAGTGTTCCTCTGTGGGGCAGGTAACACTGTTAGCCTTTCTGGGCCTTCCGAGAATAACGGCGACCCGGAAGCAGAGACTGAATAAAAGTCTATGCAGATTGCCTTTGATTTTGAACCCTGAAACATACCCCAACTTTCAAAACTGCTTTTGGTGAGAGCAGGTAGAAAACTATGAATTCTTCTTGCCAGTGTTAGACATCAGGTCTCCCCCTTTCTTGATCTCTCGGTGTGTTCGGTGATGACCATTCTTGATTCTGCCTGTGCTACAGTTTGAGATGGACTGGAGCAAACTTTTGCAGCTAATGAAAAAATCGAGTTAAATACGGTGCGACTTACTTCTGGTTATATTCAATGAGGGTATTTTCATTTCTAGGTTTATTATATATCCCAGTGCTCAGATAAATAAGCTGAGTATATTTGCAACACAAGATTCGTGTTCTTCAGCACATGTAGAATCTGAACTGAATCTTATGCACAAGAGGGTTTCTTAATTTTCCGGTTTTAGTATCATTTGGCCTGTAACCAACCGTCTTTGCTTTGCCCTGGCCCTTCTTCGTTTGAATTGCTTTAGACCCTTCTCTTTGTATCAATCTTACATTCCCTGCTTCATTAGTGCTTTCCCGAGGCTCTTCGCCTCCACGTTCTGGTGTATTAACATGACACTAACTTCCTCTTGGGATCTAAGCATTTCACATTCACCTCCTATCAGAGCAACACATTCCACTCCTCCTCACAGAGGGCCTGGTTATTTAATATTCATGCTATTTTTAATAATAAAATATGTGATTGTCTTGCACTTGAGGCCTCAACAAATGAATAGCATCCGTTTAATTGTTCTGTTGACCATGCACCCGAGTTCTTAAACCCCACTCGCCTTGTGAATGTCTAGAGAGAGAGAGAATTAGAAACAGGAGGGTGGCACAAAGGCTAAGATATCCTTTTTTAAAATCCCAGTGTGATATTTAGTCTTTCAAATGAGGCAGGCAGCATTATTTTGTTGGCTAAAATACCTCCAATGAGGGTAGATAATTTTTAGGTTTTGTATCTCTGTGTCATCTTTTTTTTTTTTGTCTAATGAAAAAATAATCTCAACTAGACATTTAGCAGGGAAAGAGGGATTAAGGACTATCCGAAAAGCCTCTTAGTCTTTTTGTTAGGAGGGCTGATAGTGTTTTTACAGATTTTTTTTTTTACATTTCAATCAGTCCAGAGGAAGGATTGTGTCACCTGATGGAAAACAGGATCTGCAGGATACCCAATAAGGTGCAACTTAAAATTTCTTTTTAACTTGCACATATTCTGCAGCAGTTCCAAGCAACCTCTACCTTTCTTTCTGGATGTGCTGGTTTCAGGCTATTGGCTTGGGAGGTGCTTCTACCAGCTCCGTATGGGAGATGCTCTACTTAAGTGCTATTTTTGTTTGTTTGTTTGTTTGTTTTGGAGACAAGGTCTTGCTTTGTAGTTCAGGCTGGCCCTGAGCTCACTATGTAGCCCAGGCAAGCCTGAAATTTAGCAATCCTCCTGCCTCTGCCTCGAGTGCTGGGCTTACAGGGGTGAGCCACCATGCCCAGCACTGTGGTATGCGGTATTGATGGCTGGTGGGCGTGAGTCCCCACGCCCAGCATTGTATGTGGTTATGGGGATCAAACTCAGGGCCTTGCACTTGCGAGGCAGGTGCTGGAACCAATGAGCTAAATCTCCGGCCCCTTAAGTGCTGTTTTGTGGGTAGGTGTGGACACATGGTCTGAGTTGCCAGAATAATTACTTAATAAAAATGCATCAGGTACTTGATTCATGTCTATTAAGTTAAAAAGAAAACTTCACTCTCCACAACATTTTGATACATTTCAGTAACAATTTGACTAGGGAAAAGATTTCCTCCTTTTAATGTCTATGCAAATGAGATAATTTTTCTTGTCTTCCTTTATTCACATAGTTTACATTGGTTTTGACCTGAAAATACAAAAGGAAACCATTGGATATTATGTCCCTTAATTATATTCACCTGTCTTTCTTTTCATCAATGTGGTAAATATTTATTGTTATATCCCTCCTTGAGATTTCTAGTATTATTGTTATTTGATATGGATTAATAACAATGGAGATGAAACCAGAGACTCTAAGTGTATTTAACCCAGCTAAGGGATTGTGTCATATAAAATTATGACGCTCAACAGCAGTAGAGTAAATTTGTAAGTGCTCAGAATAAAAGGCTGTAAGGCGTGAGATAATATAAAGAGATGACATTGCCAAGAACTATTTATGAGAAGCTTAATTTTTTCACTCTGATAATTCTTGACCAATAATTACCAGCCTCTAATTATCTATTTTAGTTAGAGATTTCGTTCACTATGGAGGTTGGCATTGCAGCTAGCGCATAAATCCCCAAAGAGATAACTGTGTTCCAAACAGCCCCAAACAACTGTCTGATGAAACATAGTGAGCAAATTTTGAGCGGCTGGTCATAGACAATCAGCAGTTCTCTGACTACGGAAAGCCAGTCAGCTCAACAAAGGAATGATCGAAGGGGAGAGAGGGCATTGTCCTTGGATTGATTACCGTAGCCCTGGACTCTGGAAGACGAGCAGTTGGGGTGTGGTGTGGCCATGTCCAGCTTTCCTTCTGGAAGTTCATGGATGGAGAACATGAAGGGAATGGAAGGGGTACGAAGCGGTTACCTACCAGTGCCTTTGGAGAATCTAATTAGAAACAGATTTTCAATTTCATTTATCTTTTCACGTTTCGGTGTCACAGTGACAAAATTATATGCAAGGTGTCAAGATAACCTGTTATATGAAAAAATCAGGAATAATAACTAATGAACAAAACCTGGACAGGTCAAAGATGATGAGAAAATATTTAGGAGAAGCAAATATATTTCTATCTTAGAAAAGCAAAAGTAGAATTTGCAGCTGTTAAACAACAGCTAGAACAAAAACATTTGCTCACAAATATTGAGTGGTATTTCATTCTCTAATGTTCAGTATAGCCTAGATAATTATAATTGTTAAAAGGCTGTAAAAAAACAGAACTTCGCAGTGCCTACAGAAAGATAAGTGCCCATGAGTTGTATACAGTGCATTTCAGTGGCACGAAGACAAAAAGAAAGCAAAAACCAGTTTCGAATGGGGCAGTGAAGCTTCAGTCCGTTCTTGTGGCAAGTGGCATTCGTACATTCTGCCACGTTTCGTTGCCTGTTGTCACGAGTGGGATTCTTTTCCTTTCTTTTCTTTGGTGATGGCCTTCTTTGTGACTAATCTGCACTATGGTTTCATGACATTCCGTATCGCCTTTGAAGCATTTCAGCTCAAGTGCTTCTGCCTTAGAATAGACAAAAGCCAATATTTTGTGGTCTAGAGTGGATTTAGATCTCATGTCTTAAGGTAAATTGCCAAAGACCTGAATCTCTGCATTGGAGATTAAGGGGCTGCATTTATTGCCTTTTAAACTTGCTGTCACTAGGTATTTTTAAGAGAATAGATAAAAATGCTCCTGCAGTCGTGGCTATATCTATCTGCAAGCGTGTGTATGTGTGTGTACATCACCACACTCTCTGAAGAATCTCAAAACCACCACAATTCTTTGGAGCCTTAGTTTGTATTCATTGTAAATGAGACTATTGTGCTTTTGTTTGTTTGTTTGTTTGTTTACAGGAAAAGCATCTATTTGATTGCTTCAAAATTCAGGGAATTAAGAAACAAGCATTTGGTGTTAAATATGATGAAATACTGGCTTATTTCATCAAGAGCTGGATTAAAAAAGATGAAATCTGGGCAGTTTAATGGTAACAGAAAGCTACCCTCATGTGGGCAATGCTGGCTTATTTGAAAAGCCCATAAAGGGTTTCTACATGGACCATACAAAGGGGCTACTTTCTCTTTAATAGCCATCTGTACAGGAGAGATGAGAAGGGGCCAGGTCATCTCTCCTCAGCTGTCATGATATTAACGTAGGTAATGGAGCAAGCTCGGCATTCTGCTGGGTGTTGTTTTTCATAGATGTTCATCGATTTACACAGATAATTCTATTTATTTCTTAGAGTTGGTCCAAGCGAACCAGTCAGGATAACAAACACCAAAGCATTTCAAATGACTTTATCTTTGTTTGCAACGTAACTTTTGTCTAAAAAATGGTGTCACACCTACTGTGCAGATGGCCGCATGATTTGTAAACCAGCCAAAACATTTAAACAAATGTGTGATCTGGGGATAGATTAAATAAAGGATAAAATGGAGTGTGGGCCACAAATTCTAATAATCAGATGATTTTAAGTTGTGTGCAGTGCGGAGCGATGGTCACAGTGATAGCAGGGAAAGCTTGCCAATGACAGCAAGGTGCCTTATAGATCTCAGGATGGAGCCTGTGGCCTGGTAGGCCTCAGTTTGAGAACCACACATTTGCTGTACAGCTGGCGGCTCTGTATGGGGACATCAGATAAAACTTATGTAAAATGAAGTGTTATTGCTTAGTATGAAATTGTTCAGAGAGGGAATTTGCAGACAGTAACTGAAAACAGAATTCATGGTACCAATGAAGCAGACTGTAAATATGAAGAGGGTTTAATTATCTGCGCAATTTAACAAAAATTCAAGATGTATTCAGAAAGGACATCCGCAGGCATAAATATAACATAGCGCCACTGTTTACGGAGCGCGAAGAGGGGCACAGGAACTTATCAAACCGCATCTACGAGTGTCCTTCCTAGAAACAAAGACAGTTTAATAGAAAAGGAAAGGAGACTTTTTAGAGGAAGGGAGAGTTTTCAAGAGCTCATCTTGGATGTTTGCATTCTTGTTCCGTGAGCAATTTAGGATGCAAATCTTCAGGTCTGTCTCCTAATTTCTGTGTTCAGCAATTAAAAGGCAAATCAGGATGTTTATCCTTGTTGTGTGTTTCAGCTTCTGTCTAGCAACTTTGATTTACAAGAGTGAAAAAATACTGGCACTTAGTGTAGTTCCTCCTTTACAAGCCCCAAAGAAAGGCTATTAGACATTTCTTGTGATGGTAATTTTCTAAGGCCAAGGATTCTGGCTGAGCCTGTAGACAGATCCAAGATTTAGTTTCTTGTTACTTTTTAGAAACATGTTGCCCCGGAAAAGGCCCCAGAAGAATGTTGCTTTCAGGAAGGTTTATGGGACACCAGCCTGTTGTCCTAGGCCCTGTAGAGGGAGGGACTCAAGGAAGGCAGGTGGACAGTGCCACTGGGCGCCTGTGTCAGAGTGGGTGGGTCTCATTCTGTCCTCACCTTTGACTTCTGGAGAATATGCTACCACCATCTCTAGTTTTCCTTCACTGTGTGGTATGTTCATGATCAAGCATAAGTATCTGCTACTGAATGAGGTTTGCAAGACCTTTCCGAATGGAGGGCACTGAAAGCCCCCAGCCATAAATCAGAAGCGTTCTCCCCCCTCCCCCCTGCACATGCACTCGAGCCTGTCCACGCATAGAGATCACGACCTACTTCCACTGGATCTGTTTACACCCGTGCAAAGGAATAGTCTCCGATGACCTATTTCCATAGATTATTTCCTAGTTGCAGGGCCATTAATAGCAGTCAACAAAGGAGAGGGAGCCAATATGGAGAGTGGGTGTCGAACTTCAGCTGCTCATACTGTTGCATTTGGTGAGCTGACGGGGTTTCGTAGGTCACCTTTAGAATTATGCCTATGACAGCAGTAGCTACCTGCCAAGATGGCAAGGTATCTCACAGCTCTCAGGATGGCGCCTGTGGCCCGGTAGGCCTCAGTCGGAGGGGCACACATTTGCTGTACAGCTGGCGGCTCTGTATGGGGCAGCCGTGTGGGCTGTTAGGGAGCTGGAAAGGAGACAAGCATGAAATTTCTTCTAACCCCAACTCTGTTTTTCTGTACTGTTGGCTGCTTCTCAGTTCCTTGACAAAAAAACCAATCAGGCACCCTTTAATCCGCCTGTGATTACCACTGGTATAAAAAGAGAAGCATAATGAGGAAAAATGCCTCGTTTTGTTGCCTTCAAAAGCCAACAAATTGGAGTTAACTTGACAGGAAGTGGCTTAATAATTAGATTATTTATTTATTCCTGACACATATCCCCCTGTTACTAGTCTCAGGAGACCCTGTAGATGGTACGATTTTCAAGCTGCCATTACTTCGCTGTCTTCTGCGAACAAAGAAGCTACTGTCTATCAGTCAATTAAATGCACTCTTTAAGCAGAGGCTGCGAAGTCCTCAATGGAGAGAGCCCTGGGACGCTGTGGCTGATGATTCCTTTCTCTGTACTGTACATCACACTCTCAACTGCAGTCCCCACAGAGATGGAATAAAGTCATGCATTAAAATATCACTTGTTGATTTGTTTGCTAATGAAGAGCCATTGAAATGTTTGTGTATTTCTATGGCAAAATTGTTGATAAAAGGACCTCCTTGCCAGCATATCTGAGTTTATCTGCCCTGAGTGCTTATTTAAGAGTTATTAAAATTAAAGTCAACAAACAACAGAATTTTAAAAAAAACTGAAGATAACAAGAATTTTCCTACTATTTCCATCAAACTGAGGGCACAAAGCCAGGAACACAGACAAACAGTGTCAGTTCTACTCTTCCCTTACATTGCATTCATGCAAACACCTTGTTTTCTTGGACATAAAAATGTCTTTTTCAGACTGTTTGGGAGCTCGACCTTTTAAAGCATGAAAAGATATTAGAATCCCTCCCTGAGAATAATGTACTTAGAAAGTATCTTTTGTTTTTCTTTCTGCTGAATGGCATTTTGGAAGCAATGTATTTAATACAAATACATACAGAAATTTTTCTGGGAGCTTAGCGGGGCTTTTAAAATCATACCAATAAAATGTCTATGTGGCAAGTCAGACCCAATCTCACAACCTCATAGAAGATACAGACCTATGAGCTTCTTTCTCTGTGTGTTTTTTTTGCATGCTGTTTTCTTTTTCCTTTTTTTTTTTTTTCCTTTAGCATTGCCTTCTTTCCACGTAAGAGGTGGTGAGGTCACACAGACAAGGCTCGTATCTCTTAGCATGTTCCTCAGCTGAGGTTGGCTTCCTGTTTGCTGTGTGTAGAGCTTATCTTCACTGCACTTCTCTGGGCCCCCATTGATTGGCCTTCCACTTCAAGAATTCATTTGTAGTCAACTTAAAAGTTTAGAGGGTTCTCTAGGCTGGAAGACTTAGCAGTATGACAGCCCTCGGATGAAATATTCAGCCATGGTTTTGCCATTGAAAGAGATAGATTTAGAATTAAACAAGGACCACTGCACTTTGGAAAGTATCCCCTCTTCCCTAGACTTTATAGAGAGTAATCATGGCGTTCATTATAGTTTTCACCATGACCTGACAACAGGCTATAAAGAATTAATTCTAGCCTTCATCACATGGCTGTATTTCTTGCTTCTACCCTGTTATTCCAAGTCATTTTGTTAGAAAAAGCTTAGATACTCAGAAGTGTTCTGTAATAGAAAATGAATCTGAAACCCTTTCATTAATTGGTGATTAATATATTTCAGGATTAGTTTAAGCAGGGTTCTACCTCCTGCCCAGTCAAGTATGTTCTGGTTAATATCCAATTATCTGCACCTTCGTAGTTATTATGTCTTAATATTTCGAATATGATAACCAGAAACTGGAGAGTAATGCTAATGAGGAGCATAGAGCAAGAATTAACCAATGACATAGTGATCCTTCGTGAGGAAAGAGTCTCTCTTCCCCCCCTAAACACATTGCTTCAGCATCTTCTGGGTGCCGACTAAAAGGCAGACTTCCAACTTCCACAGGCAAGAATCAGATAATCAATCCTTCTCTCTCTTTAAATAATATGATCCTCAGTTTGTGGTGTGAATTCTCACCTGAGATTGCTATTTCTGTTCATTTCATGGAAGAAAGGAAAGGAGAACAGAGAGCCTGTCCATATTTTCCAAACAGAAAACATCGTGTTCTTTTTATTTTCCTGTTAACAAAGCCCCAAGTTATTATGCATTAAAAAGATGTTTTAATTCAGATTAACTTGAAATCCCTTTAGCAGTTCATTTTTTACTGCGACTAGTTCTTCTCTTTCAGCCAAGATATGTCACCATGCTGTATACAGCATTCACTTCTGCTCGTTTTTTAACCGGAGAGGTTCACCCCATCGCAGGGCCACTGGAGTAGCCTGTGTTGCATTTGCTGTGTGGCTTCAGGAGGGCTCTTGTGCTGTCCCCTTTGTATGCTGCATTGTAATGAAGCAACATCAGTAAATTGCAGTGAAGGGTGATTGTTGCACAGGGATGACTACTACACCTTGGGGTCTATTTGCACCAGATTATTCTTTTTATTGTTATTATTACTTCCCATCTTCTTTATTCCCTTGCTGCCAAACTTGCTGTTGGCCACCAGTGCACTACAGAAGGGGTCTCGAGGAATGTTGCAGACATCTTTTGTTCCCTCTTAGGCAAATACCAATCACCAACCCATCCAAAACCACCTATCTTAGGTGGCTTTGCAGTTCTTTATTAACGCCACTGGACTTCATTTATAATGGTATTTCTCTTAAAATAATAAATTGTAAAGAAGAGTGACATGTTCCTTTCCCCACATTTTGTACAGATATTGTAAATCTATAGTCAAGATGGTTGGCTATTAGATTTGTCTTTTGCTCCAAGTGGATTCAAGAATTTACAAAGGGGATCTGGATAAAACTATTGCTTAAAGACTGAATTTATATTTTTGATGTTTTCTTGGGTTTCCTTAACACATAAAGATATGAATGATGTATATACATCAGTAGTTTTTCTCTTGATGAATGTCTTTTTCCTAATCCCAACCATATTCACCCAGTAACTAATGGGGCTAAAGTCAGAGATCTTGTGTTCTTACTGAACAGAATAGTGAACGAAGTTTTAACCAGGGATAATCACATGTAGATATGGGGTGGCTGTCCGTCTCCTTGCTGTCATAATGGTAGTAACTGTGTCCTTTTGTTTTTTCAATGGTTAGTACAGCTGTTGTTCTGTTTTTCTTCCTGTAAGGTTGAGCTACCAGGCAGCATTCAAACTAAAATCTAGAATTAGACCTGACATACCTTCAATTGAACTATCAAGTCTTTTAAAACTGCTTGGCCACGACGCCAGTCCCACGCCATTTACCCGGACACACTTCCGATTGTGGGCCAGAAAGCATTGATTTTTAGCTGTCATTTCTAGTGCACATACTGTAGAATTGAAATTTAAACCTTAATCCACTCAGTAATGCAATTAATTTTTAATGTGCAGTAATACTAATTGAAATAGCTTGAATTTAGTAAGTCACCACAAGACATTTTCAAAAGCAAGAGTCTCCATCGAGAACTGGGAGGACAGATAATCTTTGGTATGGTGTTTACTGAGTAAGTGCTCACTCTACAGGCAACCCACAGGAAGGGAGATCTCCTTAAATTAGGCTGTATTATATACCTCTTTGAGAAGAGAAATGTCCTTTCAGAGAGAAATGATGCTTTTGACCCACTGAAAAAGGTTGAAATGTTACGCTTGACTTTTTTTAAAGGCATAGTTTTGGTTAGCACTATGATGTCTTAACATAATACATGCAAGAATAATATTAGCTCATTTGAAAAGATCAACCAGAGCTAACTGCAAAAGAAGGCACTTGTCTATCATGTGATGATCAGAAGCAACGTTCTCCATGGATCATCTCATTACACAATGCATATTTAAGATATCCCTTCCAGATTGGATGAACACAGATGCTTTATAAGCTGTCTGTGAACCTGTTGTCTTGATGTGGTATATTTATATTTGTGTGAATCAAATGTACACCCTACTTCCCTAGTTCTCCAAGCTTCCACTCTAACATGTTATCTCAAAATCGCCTTTTTAAACATTTTGTGAAGTTGTTTTTTTTTTCTAGCCACAGTAAAGCAAATTTTGTACAGTAAACCCAAATAGGTTTTCAGTCATTTCTACACTGGAAAGGTTCTCTAACCACATTTATCTGCTGGTAAATGAGGACTTAAAAAAATTTCTCAGTCCAATTGATGAATGGGCTTACAGAATGCTCAAAATGAGCAAAAGTGTTCATTTTGAAAAAGGCAAGCACTGTATAGCATGCGTTCATGGCGCTCACATTACAATATTTAATAAGCCAGTAGTGCTGTTAAATACTTAGTAAAGTTTCCTTCATAACCCTACTGTCTATTCAAATGGGATTTTAAGACATTTTTGCAACACATAAGTAAAAGTGATGTTAGGAAACTTGAAGCGATTGCGGTGTTGCATATTTTCTGAATGAAGTGTGGGGTAATGTGGTAAAAATGAGTTCAACATATTCATACCTACAAAACCTGAAGCAATTCACATTCTTTGGATTAAGGGTTTCAACTGGCTTTCATTTCTGCCATGGTTATATCAAAAATGCTGTTGGGATTATTAACCTAGGGTATACAAATGACATTGTGACATGTTCAAAAGAAGACTTCAATTGTGATTATTTTAAGTTTCTTAGCTGAACTTTAGAATATATATGTGTGTGTGTGTGTGTGTGTGTGTGTGTATTCACTTATAGAAAGAGAAGATGAAAGAGAAATTAGAGAAAAATCAGTGCTTACTCTATTCAGTCCATATTAGCAAATCAAGTTAGGGGTATAGTATCTTAAATCTTTTCAGTTTCTATTTTGGATATGCTGTGTTGAATACTGAATATTGTATATCATTGTACACACTGACATGATGCCTAATGGATCATCTGCAATTATTTCTTATACTATTTGATAGTTACTATCCATTAACAATCATTTTTTTTTAACCTGGAGTGAAAATTGCTTTCTTGGAGCCTGATGTGAAAGCACGGACAGTAGACAGGATGGTGACTCCATTATTGTTATTTTGGGTTTGAATTCACATGTCACCTTTTCAGTATCTGGTAGTGTTTTGGGTTTCGAAGGCTGAAGGAGACAGGGTAGCGCCGTGCTCAGATTTGTACGTCACGTGCGCCTGTTGGTCTGGGAGCCTCCTCGCCAGGCTCTGATTCTCTTCTTGTTTTATATGCAGCCAGTGCACACAGCACTCATTCAGGCTGCTCAGAGACACGTCTCCTCCTCGGCGGAGCTTGGCTTCCTGTGCTCATTCGCTGTTTGTATGTTCTCATAAGAAGAAACATAAGATTCATTCTGACGCGGTGGGAATGTGTTTGGTTACATCACATATGCGTTCAAATCAAGAATTTCCTAAGACAGGATGGATAAAGGGGAGAGCGTTCGGTGTACCTGAAGCAGAAGGGAAGGACACTGAAATGGGCTTTATATATAGGCGCGCTTAATATGCAATGCTTGATGTATGTTGACCTCGGGTTACGAGAGTAGAAAATCCCATTTTCCAGCTTGTTTCAAATGTAGTAAAAATGCTGCTTCAGTTGCTTTATGCTACTCACATTGGGAAAGGTGCTTATACTGTGATAATTATCATCAAGGAATATTAATGTGTTCAGCATTTGTAACCCAAAAACTCATTATAGCTTAAGCTGTGCATCATCTGTGAAGAGAGAACTTTGCCAGAATTTGCTCTTCACAGGGGTTGCCTCCCGCTTGCTGCGGAGTGGTCAGAGTATTGCAAGAGGTCACTTAGGCTATTTTTGAATGCTGAAGTTTTGCAATTTTTGAATCACTACCTTCTGTCTAAAGAGCTTATCGCTCTTGCCTCAAAATGCCCTCCTTCTAATTGACTGCATCGTAGAGTGCAGGAAATAATCGTATTAAATAAATCAGAGGTAAGTGTATATCCTGATGCCGCGCGTGAGAGGGTCGGCACGTGTGTTCCATGCCAAGATAATTGAAGTGTCTGTGTCTCCTCTTCAGTCCCTGAGCGAAGGGACTCATTTACACCCGTTTCCTTAACGCAGGTGCCCTTGGGTTGGCGAGAGAAATGCCCCCACTGGGGCTCCACTTCCAGCCCTCTGGCTGGAAACTGTGTAAATAAGACTGCTGGGTCAGCCTTCCTTGGTCGGGAGCAGTGTCCTTAATTAGCCAGTGACAGTCTTTCCTAGGAGCCCGAACTGTTCTTGGGATCATTCCTCACACACTTCAGTTTTCTTTCCGGAGGAGCCCAGATATTTTTAAATGTTTGCTTAAAAAATCATGCGCTGAGGAGGGGGTGGTATTGACATGATGGTGCCAAAGAGCTCCCAGCTCCTGCAACCTGACCTGATTAAAAGAGCGAGGGAAGCCGCTCCGGGAGGCATGGTAGGTGGTGCGTCTCCTGAAGAGATGGTGCCCTCACCTAGGGCGGGCGGCTTACTGAAGGGGAGCCGTATGCCTGGGATGTTTTCGTGTGACTAAATCCCATTAACTCCCCCCCCCCCACGCGCTGCGTGTCATTTCCCATGAGCAACCCTGCTCCATGCTCCACGTACGGATCGCGTCGGCCAGGAGGGGAGCGCTAATGCGCGCTTCTGTCAGCTGTCTGGCTTTGCAGGCCGGCTGCATTTCTGAGGTCAAATCGTGAACCTGGCCTTGCTCCTGGGAGGACTAGAAAAATATGTTTCATAACTTCCCAAAGACTTAAGCGAGGAGCAGGAAGGGAAAAACATGAGGCCCATAGTCTGCGTTTAGATGAGCTGTAAGGTTGAAATTCGTCAAGCAGGAAAGCTGGCTGTTGTGCAGGAGGCTTCCTCCCCACCAGGTCAGAGCTGTGGGTGCAGAGTCCGTCCTGCTGAGGGCTTCCGGGGATACAGTAATCATTCAAACAGCCCAGCAGGCACAGACACACAAGCTGATAATCTGGAGGCAACTTGCTGAAATAGGAATTTACTTACCTGTTAAAATCCCTTATGCGCAGGAATATGGATGGACCGAGAGCCATGCATTCAGCACAGGTAGTGAAGGCTGATTCCATCGCCAGCAGTTTGTTTTGTGTTTGTTGGTAGCATTTGGTTTTGAATTGGACAGAACATTGGAGAACTAATGTCACAAGATGGATGGGCATCCTGAACCAGGGACAGGTGCCCAGCAGTTTGAGGCAGAGACGCTGACAGTAGAGTGGACAGATACAGTGGTGGCAGATCTTCCGAAAAGATGTAAACTTAATCATCTTCATGAATTTTGAGAACTCATAACTCCACATCCTCACCCAAAGAAGCATTATGAAAAGATTGCTTTTAAATCCTTCAGACATTCTCTGCACTTATGATAGATGCCATCCTCTTTACCTTGAGGCGTTGGAAATGAATGTGCGTTTTTTTGTAAGAGATAAAAATGTATACTGTAGAAAGAGTAAATTGCATTTTCATGTTTAAGTTCACTATTTACACTTGATGTGGTGAGATCCAAATGTGAAGAATTGCTTTTGACATTATTTCTCTGGCTCCTGTGTCCCAGGCCACTGCATTATTATGCTGAAATGCACCGTCACATGGGATAAATGTGATGTTGAAAGCCTGGAAATAGTATAATATTGCATGCTATGTCCAGCTTGTTTGGGATAACCATGACTTCTTTAATTATCAAAATGATTTAAATTATCCCAATGATAACACATTGAATAACATGGCAAATTTTAAAAAATTATTATCTCAGTACCATTATTTTTAGAGGTCAATCAAAAGCATTACTTCTAAGTGAGTCAGTAATTTTAAGTTTCTCTAAGACCTATGTTACAATATTTGTATTCTGTACCATCGCATATAACATCATAGTATGAAATGTGAAGTACCTTCAACAGTCTCAAAATGTTATGACTGATTTCTGAATTCTAAATCAAGATTTCTCTTAGTCACTATGCATGTTCTTCTGTTTTCTATGACCTTTAAAACACA
>PVIC010000345.1:0-17500 GCA_004025085.1 Thryonomys swinderianus | reverse complement strand
TTCCTGTGGCCTCCAAAGGCTGCCTGAACCAATCCAAACACTCGCCCTCTCCCCCATCTGCCCTCAAAATAAGCAGCAGTTCATTATTTATACTAGCTTGAGTCCTGGGTCCCCTTATGAGTAGAGACTAATGTTCATGTGGAATGGAGTGATATAATGTGTAATGATTTTTTGATATGAATTTCCACTCTCTGGAGACAATAGCAGCTTCACTGTAGCCACCTGACCAGGATGGAGAGATCTAAAAAACTAATATGTTATCTCTGTGGTAGTTTCTAAATTCTCCTTACAAGGAAACTGTCACAGAGAAATGTTCAACCCAAAAAATGTCCTCTGAAGTTTTCTTAGAAAATAATTGGTACATGTGCTGATTTTCTTATTTTCTGAAATTGTAGAAAGCTTTCCGAAGCTCCCTTGTTTTACACTGAAGGATGTAATAATTATGTCATTCTCAAAAATGAAATAGAAACAAGTTGACATGATCACTTTTAATACATAGAAAAAATAATTCCAAGTTAATTAGTTCTCTGTTTATCTTGTTTTGGAAAATGTAAACATACCTTTTGGTTACTAATACAGATGCAGTGAATCTGCTATTTTCTGTGGATGTAATGGTATTTTACAAAATATTATCGCTGAAATGAGGGAATAAAGAATAGAAGAAATATTGAGTGAGATCTAAAATTTAGCTTCAAAATATGAAAAAAAATTCCAAATTTTCCAAAATTCCCAAAACTCCAAATTCCAACTGAAGTGGATGTTGTTACAGTAAAAGAATAGGACTGTAAAATCACTGCTTTTAAAAAACACTTTTTCCTTCCTCTTTTCCTTAATACTATTGTAAATCATCACTTCATGTTTTTCCCATCCAGTCTTATTTCTTTTTTCCACCTGCAGCCAATTGTGAGTTAGCACCACCTTTGATAGTAACCATGGTTAATCTGAAGCACTTTATATACACACTAGGCCCAAAGACACATGTACTGCCTGCCGTAAAGTGAAGCTGGGAATTGGCTGTAGACACTTGCAGCCCACAGTGAGAAGGTGCTGGGAGACTGGTGGTCATAAAACTGTTGCTGATTCCAAGGAAGCCTTGTCCCGGCATACAGTCCTGGACAGAAAGTAGCCTTAGGAATGTTCGGCTACAAACGAGCTGAGCAGGAATGGAGGGTTCCAAGCTTGACATGAAGTGTGGAATGAGGAAAGGTGTCCAGGTCAGAAGGGTGAGGCGCAGTTCAAATAGCATGACATGTAAGCAGGAGGTGGCTGCTCCCCCAGCCCCTAGGGGCCCATCCATCCAGCACCCATCCCCTGTTCAACCTGTGCTCTTCCTCAGTCCTACAAATTAGTGTAGCCTGCTCTCCCCAGGCCTGGATGAAATCAAGGTGTGGGAATGTATATATTTTAATAAAACTTGGATATATGTCCCGCAGCATCAGCGTGAGGTTCACTCGGGTTTATTAGTCTCTCTGGTGTCTAATGTATTATTGGTGAGGTATTTGGTGAGTTATTTAATCTAGTAAAAGAGTACCAGAGTATTTTGCAACAAGTCTTTGTACAGACCATTCGCGTGCTTCAGTTACAAGGTGTAAAAAGATGTAAGTAAAAAGCACCATGCAGCTTTGGCTCCTTGGGGTTTTTATTCACACGACTTTAACAGGGTATCTGCTTAATCGTAGGGGGTTTTATATGTGCAAGAGTGTCTTACATGCCGCATCCCTGAGTAAGCTTCATAATTCGAATTTAAAGCTTTGTTCAGATGACTAGACAACCCACAACAGAGAGCTGAGACTTTAGGGAAAGATTCAGGAGCGCACTGAACGGGCTTCTACTCAGAGTGGAAGTGCAAGGCAAGGAACTCTCTTTCCATTTATATTTGAAATCTTTCTTTAGCATGTCAGCTTTCTACTCATTCTCTTTCTTCTCTTACTTACTCTAAAAGGCATTTCCTAATGTCTGTCACCACCGAACCTGCATGCTTAGGTACTACAAAGTGCTTTAAAAATGCAACTTACGGACTGATAAATCAAGTCTGTTTATCTCAGGGGAAGGAAAAAGCTAAGTGGGATTTAGTGGAAGAGAATAATATTCCTGAAAGGAAATCAGTTTGATGCCAGTAAGCTTTGTGAAGTAGAAACTAATTTGAAAGCAGAGGTCATGACTAAGATGGAGGAGTAGACTGGACTGTCTCATATTAGCAATTTGAGGGAGAGTTTCTTTGAACACGGTAGATGGATTGGACGATGGCTTGCCTCCAGGAGCTAGACAAATTTTTGGAAAGTAGGGTGTAAAACCACAAGCAGCATTATGGAAGCCAATCTTAGGAGGGATGAGAAATGATGTGCATTACAGTTTCAGGTCTTAATGGGAGCGTGGTTTTCCCTGCACAGTTTAAGAGTTCTAATGTATCTACGTTTTCACCCTGAACTTGAATCTGCGTATCAAGAAATAGTAATCTTTTCAGTTGAGATAAAGGATGCCTATACTTTTCACCTTGATTCCTCCTTCTTGCCCCTCTCCCTCCAAAACATACCCCAAGAATGATATCATATGGTGAATGACAACGTCTATGTTGCAATAATGGAGGGAATGAAGAGTATAATATGATTTGTCACATGGAAACGAATTATAGTTTTTATTTCGTGTGGAAAGTTAGGGGGTGGCAGCTTGACAGTAAATTCCATCAGAATCCATCCTGCCAGAATGCCAGCATTGTTCTTTCCTCATTTTAGCATAAGGTTTAATTATTTGCTGATGTGGAATACCGGTCCGTCATTCTTAGCATCATTGAATTAACTCTGAACTCTCTATCAGTAAAGAGCCTTATGTGGCCCCATTTTATTATAATGGTGCAATACAGATTAAAATTGCATCTGTTAAGATTATATTGTATATTTGGATTTCAGGAGACAGAAGCACGATATTCTCATGAATGTAACAGTTGGAGCCAATAACCTGTAACCAATCACATACTTTCTCTATTGCAAAATCTGAGCTAGTAAGGACTACGTTTGGGAAAAGATTATAAATCTGTCACCACTAATCTAATCTTTACAGTGGCTTTGTACACAGTCGAAGACTAAAGATCACTACTTCTCTCGCTCTGATTCTAATCATAACACATATCTGATATTTCATAACTTTCTCTTGTTCCATCAGCACACACATTAGAAAGTGTATAACATTAATAAATAGAGGCATAATGAATGTGACTAATTGATTTTGGCAGTCAAAGACTGGCATACTTTTTATACAACAGGGAATCCATTCAAAGAAGCTGAGCTGCTAGGGAGAGAAAGACTTCGATGCAGTAATAATGGTTTCTAATTTGGAATGTGTGTGAGGTGAGCACAAGCACAGTGGCCCACAGTAACTCTCCCCGTAGGCTTTGGTCGTGCTGTCTAGAACCCTTATTTATCAGATGCTTATTCCTCCAAATAAAAATTTTATGCTTTAAAATGCTGATGAACTCCGCAGCACAGCTCAGAACATAATTCTACGTAAGGCACCTGTCAAAAGCGGAAGCAGGATGGAAGTGAGACGTCGGCGGCTTCCCTTCCCCCAGTTTTTGTGTACTCCACCTATATTCCCACACCTCTGACTTTTTAATACTGGAATCGGATTGTCCCAAGGAGCAAGTCACTGACACTAACTGACTTACTCAGAGACAAAACAAGCTTAGTAACTTGTAAGCACAAATGCCAAAGTACAGCTTCTAGTAGGTGTTAGCAAAAAATTAATTCCCTGAAACTCCAAGGGAAAAATAGGCCCGAATTGTATGATCAGTCTTACCTTTAAGAAATGTGAATGGCCTTCAAAACCAATTTTACATCCTTTATAAAATCTTTGAACACTAAATTATATTACATGGCTGTGATTTAATAGTGGACATGAGATCATATTGGGTGTCACTGAAGCATTAATCAAGTAAGTGTCATTACAGATAGTTAACAACTCATGCGTTAAGCCTTGTCACTCGAAACCAGAGACAGTTTGTACCAACAAACCCGCTCCGCGGAGGCAAAACTGATTTAGAAGACAGGAAGAGTAGAGCGCCTAGTGTTAAGGGTTTACAAGAACTAAAATTTACATTAAAAATAACCTTTGCCTTGCAGTCTGGCTCCACTAAAGGGCAGAAATCATGTGTTTGGCTGCAATTAGGAAAAACTCTTAATGGGAAATCAAGTCGTTTCCAAGCACAATGCAATTGATTTTCCACCAATCAGAATAGGGAATGAGATGTTCTAAGCCTATTATTAAATTATTTATGAAGTCATATTAAATCTGGTCATTACTTCTGGCATTTCAGGTTAGTGAAGAATTTTGAACCATTGTGATGACAGGAGCAAGAAAAGTGATTTTATGACTTGGGCATTGAATGCCACCTTTGATCGGTGTGATTGAATGAGATAAGCGAGCTTTTCTTAAAAAATGAAAACCGCTCCTACTAGCATCTGCACCTTCACTGAGACATTGCTCGACTTACTACGAACTCATGTGAGTGCTTTAAGATTGGAATAACGTTCGCTGGGAAAGATTACAGCCCAAATCAGTGTTTATTGTATCATTAGTAAAATGGCTGAGCAATTGAGCACTCATACACTTGGAGTTTGACAAGGTCTCACTTTGTAGTTCAGGCTGGCCCTGAGCTCACTATGTAGCCCAGGCAAGCCTGGAACTCAGCAATCCTCCTGCCTCTGCCTCCCAAGTGCTGGGATTATAAACGTGAGCCACCACGCCCGGCCCTTTTATACTATTTTTTAAAACCACTAATCCAGTCACCTTGAACATGTTGAACCTTCCCCACCCCACCCCCGCTCCTAAGCCTCCTTTCCTGCGCCTGAAACAACTTCACAACAGTTGTCTCCCCAGCAACACGCAGGCTGTCATCCTAATTTATTGAAAATAGAAAAGATACTGCCTCAACTGTCTTAGATGACTCTTTGGACCTCCTTGACCCCTGGGTTTCTTTACTTATTTATAAACAGACTGACTTTAACCATGTCAAACATGTTTTGTGCATTTAAAGAAAAACAAAAGAAAGAAAATCTCAGTTTAAAAATTGTTCTCTGCACAAAACTCATCATTTCATAATGGACTTAGAGTTCTGAGTGTGTGCGAGGCCAGGATGGCTGCACCCCGTGATAAGCTGTACCCCGGTACTAGCTGTCCACCCTTCAGAAGTGCCCTCATTTCTCTGGGTCAGTTGTTTCATCCATCACATGTGGCTTGAAAGTACCAGTACTGTGCACTTTCGCACAGCTGTCATGAAGATAAATTGAGAAGACACGTTAAATTTACTTAAAAACTGTAAAACAATAGGGAAATGTTCACTGCTCCCCCCCCCACTAAAAAAATATTTTTTCAAACCACTCTAGGCTCCATAGAAACCAGTGAGGCTAAATTTAAGTTGACCTTTTGGTTATAGACATAGTTAGGCGATTCAAAGGGAATGCCAAACCACTTCAAGAAGGAAAGCAAAGTACAAATATTGACGGTAGAATTACACGATAGTGCCCCAAATTTAGGAGTGATCATTATGGAAATTCTTACCCTTTACAGTTCCTCTTTCTGTCCTTCACAGGATATGAAACACACACACACACACACACACACACACACACACAACCCCAGGAACCGATCAGGGTGGCACCAGATGATACAGTTTGCGTCCCATAAAATGCAGCCATGTTTAAGCCACCGCAGAGAGGAGACGGACTCTTACTTCCGGCTCGTTCCCTCTCGCCTGGTGTCAGTCATCTCACAGTGATGGAGACACAAGATGGTGTAGTGTTGAGGAGGGAGTGACACCTCCACTAGCTGCCTCGGCTTTCCCGACAGGAGTCAAAAGCATTAGGAATGTGCCCTTAGTGTGTTTAGCAATAATAGCTCAGGCAGTTTCATGACACTGGCAGGTTTCACCTATCTTTCTTGAGAGGTAAATTTTATAGATATTTAACTGTCTTCTCCCCTTCTTCCTTAGATTTAAAATCAAGGTTTCTCTGTTGTCTATTGTAGACTGCTTTTTGTTGGGAAGTCTGTGCCTCTCCTGGTATGTGTTTGGGACCGGGTGCACACTACACCTTTTCAGTTCCACAGGGATAGGACCAGATGGAAGAATTTGATTATCTAGCAGTAGAGGACCAACTGTTCAGTTGGATACAGAACCGGGAGAAAAGGGTTGAAGAGATCTAAAATGGCTGTCGTATGTGGAGCCAACAGTTTCCGAAGGGAACCAGGCAGGCACTGAGGTGTAGTAATGCAGAATCTCTTCCAAGTACCAGCTGGGGCTTTCAGGAGCCGCTATCCCCACAGCAGACACTCAGCAGGCTCCAAGCAGCTTGACTTTACCATATGTGGAACTTTTATTCTCCACCTCGCTCCCCAGAGGGACGGGCCACAGGGACACCAGAGGCAGGTGAATTGCTCTTAATGCAGAGCACTAAATCACTGGGTTAACATGAGAAGCCTGGAGAGAGGAAATGGATCTGCAGAAGACTGACTCGGAGTCTCTTAACCTTGGAGCTATTCTGAGCACCAAAAAAGATACCGCATAATGTTTCATTAGGCTTTCACCTTGTGCGTACCCTCTTTTATGCAAGTGACCTTTTCATCCTTGTACATATTTTCTAAATGCTTTTAAAAGCCATTCAATACTTCAGAATGCTAACTGTACATTTTTTATTCACACGGAATCGTACCTTTAAAGTAATGAGGGAGCCGAACAGCACTGCAATCTGTGATTTGTGGGAATTTCTTGCTTTCTCTCCGTGCAGACACCCCAGTTTGACAGATGGGGCACAGAGCCACAGAGCAATCCATAACTCCAGTTTGTATCATAAATTTTTAGTCCCTCCTCCTCTACCAAATGCCTGTTTAATGGTATCTAGAATACTCATGCAACGATGTTGGCATGCACTGGTATAATTTAAGATGTTTCTTCATGTTGGCCGTAGAAATGCATTTTACATAAAAAGACCAGGAAGAGCTGATGGGATTTAAAAATAGAGCACACACCAGAGTGTAAGAATGACAAAAATACAAATTCACTCAATGTAGTTTTTCTTCAAAAATTGTGATCAGGTAAGTTTTATTGGTGTCTTCCAATTTGATGGAATTTATTTTATTTGTAAAAACCTCTTGTCATTTTTCACGGTGTCATCTTCCTAATTAGTGCACTTACTTGCCTTTAGAGATTCAGCCTCTTATTGCCAGTTTATTTAATTCAGAACATACATTTTTTTTTAATTCTATGAACTTTTAGTGGATAAGGAGACATGCAGATCAAAGAAAAAAAGTAAAGTTGTAGGAAGTGGTAATCCCTAAAAAGCTTAGGTTTGGTAATCCCTAAAAAGCAAAGCTCTGTTTAAACAAGACTTCCTGATTACTGCTTGTGACCATTTCCCTCTGAGACAGTAGGTCCACCTGTTCAGGTGGACCAGTTGTACCAACACTAGGAAGAGAACAATTAGCTATTACTTGCTCAAACCTGTAGAAACTATGCAAAGGACTAAGAGTGAACCAGCAGAAATGCACACATGAGAAATATATAAAATAAAACAGATTAAAGTGCATTATTAGTTAATGAAAAAGTATAATCATAATTTTCTGCTACTAGTAAGACAGTAGTCTATTATGCCTACTTTTTTTAAATCTTATGAAGGGTCCAGAATATTTTATATCTTCAATAAATATAAATGTACACACTAAACAAATAGTGGATCTTTGTCATAAAAAGAACATGTAGAGATGATTTAACAAATTAATGTTAATTTTTTTTGTGTGGTCTAGAGACTGAAACCTAAGGCTTTGTGATACCCTAGGCAAGGCCTCTGCTATAACTGAGCTACATCCTCAGTTCCACAGTTACTATTTGAGAGGCTGAGGGTTTAGCCCAAGTGATACTTTGAAAGCACAAGGGCCCAAGTTCAATCCCCAGTACTGCCAAAAAAAAATTAATATTTGAATATAGGGTGCTGCCTTACAAAAGGGAGCTAATTCTACCAATTACTCAGTTTATATGTTTTCTGTAATAATTCATATTAACAGAGACCTGAATGTTTTCTCTCTTATTTAGAGGATTACATGCAGAAGAAATATGGGCCAGTAGAAAAATATTTGAATTATATTTTGGTATTAAAAGTATATCAGGAAGAGAAAAGGAGTCCAGTAAACATTATAGAAGTCTGTTTTTCTGTTATCTTAATGGGTAATCTGTACATATGGATCCTTATTTCTTTTTTAAAAAGTAATGATTTTCAGTACTTTCAATATGTATGAAAAATGATCTAGAACTAGGAATATATCTGATGGTAACCTATAACAAAAGTCTAGTTCTAAAAAATCCAATTTAACTAGACAAATTCTATTTATCTAGTGACTTCAAATTTACTCAGCTACTTTGGAATTTTGAATGTCACGATAACAATTCATTTTGTTTATACTTCCCACTTGTGCTATAGTCGGAGAGTATATATAGCAACAGGTCTGATTTGTAGGAAAAGTTCTACCTTCTGTCTTTTATTTCATTAAAAAGAATTTGAAAATGTAGCTGTGATATAACAGCAGAATATGAAGAGGGAAATTTTGTTTTTGGATTGATTTTGCAAATCTTTATTATAAAGTGAAACTTTCCAAATTGAACAGCCCTTTTGTGTTGAATGTGGACTAACCTCGCTATAGGACTTTTTTTGGAGGAGCGAAGCCAGGAGAGGTTGGCAGCTGTGGGAATGCGGGCTGTAGGCTGCTACTGATGATTTTAGCCAGTTAAACACACAGAGTGGTTCTTTTTTGGTGTCCTTTGGCAGAAAATGATGGAATGGCATAGCCTGATAAGGAAGAGCCCAAGGTCTGTGCAGTTTCTCCTGCACATGTGCTAGAATCCCTGCAACTCATAAATTCAAATTACTCCTAAAAGCTGGCCATGATACATTCGCTCATTAACCATATGGAAAATGGCACTCAGGAATTTTCTGCAGTGTGTTTTCAAAGAAAGAATCCAATTGCAGACAGACATTCCTTCGTACAGTGTTTATGCAGCTGTACTTGTGATTAAATTACACCAACTCAGGCCCACATGTAGCCACAGAACTTATTACTTTGAGTACAAAGCACCTTGTAAGAGTATGAGAACTCTCATTGTGATGTGTTTTGGCCTCTTGGCCACTGTAGCAAGCAAGCATCAAAAGTCATGCCTGTGCACCGAGGTCCCTGGAGAAGGAGCCGAGGGACAGAACAGAGCGGCTCACACTGCAGGAGGAACTTTGACAGTCTACCGGGGGACAGTGGGATTGCTGCTGTCAGCAGTTCCAACAGTGCAAACAGTGTGAAGACGCTTCCACAGGGATTGAATTACTGAAGACTTCTGCTCCGTGTTTTTTGGTATAATTGAGAGCACAGAGGGAGCTTGATTTCTCTGTCTTATGATTTGAAGGTGAAGACAAGAGCCTGCAGGGCTCTGTCAGAGTTATGGGCATGCTCAACCCAGACTTCAAAAAAAAAAAAAAAATCTAATTCCCAGAAAACCGCACAAGGCTGAACTGCTTACCTGAATATAAAAGATTTACTTTCACTGAATCATTTAACACACAACTATTATTAATTGCATTTTGAAAAAGAAAAGAAGCTTACAGTACAGTGCGGTGAAAACCCAGACGGATGTTAAAGAGTGCTTCAGCCTGAATGCATGTTTGAAAATGAATCTGGTGGATACAGACACGCTCACATGGCCACACACGTGCACACAAGATACATCTGTGTTTTGGAAGAGAGCACGACGTCGATGCTCATTGTTATCTCTATTGAGGATGAATTAATACTCCTTCTCTCTGTCCTGGAAGTGTAGACGTGTCCAGGTGTATCGGACTTACACTGCTGCGGCAGGGGTGACTGTAATTCCGATTGTGCAAAAATAAACAAGAGGACAAAATGCCAGCTGGTCATCTTCTGTCACGTTCAGCATGACTAGTGAGCTGAGTACCCCCTCCTGGGGGTGGGGGAAGGGCAGCAATGCGATCTCCTGGCAATATAACCACCTTTTCCTTCCTTTTTCATGCACAGTCTGACCCAAATGCCTCCCTTGTATGGGAAGAAGCCAACCGTGGCAACTTAGTCCCAGGGTGAGGGCAAAAATCTCCCTCATTCCCCCCCGCCCCCCAGGAAAGTGCAGCACGCTACACCTGCAGACCGTTTAAATTCAGCCAGTGGTAGCACAATGGACTATTTTGATTTTCTTCGTTTCTTACCTTGTAAAAATGTGGTCAAAAGGCAGGGTAGAAAGGAAACCTTCCGGAATGGCCCAGGACAGGGTGTGGGGTCCACTCTGTCCTCTTGCAGAATGGAAGTGCCCTACTCCTGCGGCCTCTTCATGCGCTCCCTTGCCCCCAGCCCCCAGGGTTGGCCTTCCTGGCCTTGCCTGATTCCTGAGACGTCTTTGGACATCCTTCCATCAGGAGCTGAATTGACCCATTACAGGGACAGGCCTGGAAGACACAGAAGCTGCCTATGTTAACCAGCATACTTTAACTGTTCACACTGCAAGCTTTTATGGGGGGAGGAGTACCACCCCAAAACAAATACCAATTGTTAGGTTCACTTTCACACTGCCAGCAAGCAGAGCTTTTCCAACAGGGACTAATATCCTGTTGGCTATGTTTAATTCTTATTTTACCTGGGGGATTAAGAGTGCCAAATGATTTCAGCTGCTCAGGCATTACATTTCGGTCTGTCCTCTCCTTCTGCCCCTGTCTTCCCAACATACTCCTTCTGGAACCTTCCTGTCATTTATAGAGAGTGGACAGCTTTTCTGTAAGTCTAAACCAGCAGCCCCTTTTCTGAAAAGGAGCTTCGGAGGGGAGAGAGACACCTTTGTCCGAACCACACCTTCTACCTGGGTTTCCGGCAAAGCCCCGTCCTGTCACCATCACCATCCTGTCCCTCACCAAAGGTATTCCTTCTTCCACTTTGCATGATGTTTTCACAGAGGGTTGTAAATGTATGTGTAACTTTGGGCCAGAGGCAGTTTACCTTTGGCCATGAACTGCGCACCGGGTACATGGTGCTACCACAGGCATTCTGTTCCTATGGCATTGTGTCTTAACAACAAAGCCCCCCGTGAAACTCAATAAAATTACCAATTTCACAGTTGATTTTCTTCCTGCTCTGCTCTGCAGCCCTCACACTCCTGGCCTGTCTCCACACACTGCAGGAGATGGTGTCGGACCAAACCAATCACACCATGTTGAAAAGGGGCTTGATATAAACCAGGCTGATCTTAATTCTCATTAGTGTGTCCAGCAACTTTTAAATCTTTGAGACATCTTTGTCATAAAAACAACGCTCTTCATTTGTGATGAATGGAAGGGAGCTGTTTATCTGTGTGGCTGGTCAAATCGCACTGCTATTTGATTTAAACCACAGTTGCACTGCACAGAACGTGTATGGATCCACTTTATTTCTCATACTGCGCTGTGTTTTCTCCTCTGATATTATTGTCTGTGCTGACTTTGGTAATTTAAAATCAAAGTTGTAGCACCTAAGATGTATAAACCTTGGGTCACTGAGTAAGAGACAAGCAGTGTAGTCCTAATTCGGCTACTAACTGGCCAGCTGACCCTGACTAGTCTCTTGTTGCCAGTTTCCCTTTAAAGAAAGAGTAAAACACAGGTGCACAACCTGCGAAAGAATATGTACAACTGCTATTTTTTTTGATCTTCAGATTAATAACTAAAATTATATACATATCACCTGGCTTATTCAATTCTGCACCCCTTGTCAAAGACAGACCAAAGATCTGACCTCTGTAATACCTACTGTAAGATAAAGCCTAGAGAATTGTACATTAATTATAAGTGTTTGATCTGTGATGAAAAGAGTCTAGTCATGGAGATAACTGGCTTAGTTTTATTTCCAGTACCTTGTTCTTTTTATTTCTGGCAACCGCATTCAACCCCAAACCAATACCTAAGTTTGATGTGGATTTTGATCTTGAAGTACTTTGGCAATCATTATCGCTGCCTTCTTATGTTAAATAATGGACTACCTGTCTAGTGGCCAAGCCCTGCTGGCCTGCCTTTATAATCTAATTTCTGATAGAAAATATTTTAAATCTGTTGGCCTGCAAGGAACTTTGTTAAATGGATAAGTGACTAATGGAAGGAATGATTGATTAATAAATTGTATGAATGAGTGAATGAATTTAAAATTGGAATTTGTGTTGGTTTCATGTGCTGCAGAAACAGATTTAATGGTATAAATGTTATTTAGAAATAATGCCTTTTTAATTATCATAGAATCCTATATCCATATATTAAAATAGTATATTTAAAGTAACACTTTTCCTTTAGTCCCAGTTTTCATTATTATCCTAAATTTGAGGAGTTTTTTTTTTCAGACAAGGTCTTGCTTTGTAGTTCAGGCTGGCTTTGAGCTCACTATGTAATCCAAGCAAGCCTCGAACCCAACAATCCTCCTGTCTCTGCCTCCTGAGTGCTAGAATTACAGGCATGAGCCACCATGCCTGGCACTGTAGTATGTGGTGTTGATTGCTGGTGGGCATGAGTCTCCACACCTAGCATTCTATGTGGTTACCGGGGATCGAACTCAGGACCTTGCACTTGTGAGGCAGGCGCCAGAACCATTGAGCTAACCCTCAGGTCCATAAATTTGAGTTTTTAATCTTTAGTTTTACTGAAGCTGGGTTTTTTTGCTTACAGGTCATTTGCAAGTAAATTTGATTGATAGTTAAGCCCACATATGAAGGTTAAGGTTTCTTTACCTTATTAATTTTAACTTCATTGAAACTACTATTTGTAACATTGAACATTATTTCAGCTCAAACTGAAGCACAGTCATTACTGTTTTGTGGCTACTCTTAGAGGAAAGAAAATTGTTCTAAACAGCCAAAAGATGACCCCACCAGTAGACTTCCTTTGGGGAAAACATGATTCATAGAGGATATTTAGCTTTGCTTCCATTTTCTAACCTGCACCCCATTCCCCAGAGGATTGGGGAGTTTGAAAATCCCACAGAAGGCAATTCCCGTGGGTCCAGGAGCTCTTCCCAATCATGTTGTAACCCGCTGTCCTTGCTAACGATGTGGCTGGGGAATTTCAGGCGTCTACGTGCTTGTCTGTCTTTTAGGGCGAGAAGTCAGAGTATCAGTACCAGAAGAGTTGCGGTGCCTGCTTCATGTGAAGAGCTCAAACAGAAACGATTCCTTGCCCATCCTCTGTACATTAACCAGCTCTTTCCTGCATGAGCTCAGGTTCCCAGCATGTGGTTTTGAAAGTTACTGCTGCAGTGCACAATGCCCACACACTCTCCCACTCACTCAGGCGACGCCACGATGTGGGAAGCTCACTTTCTCCATTCGAGCTTTAAGTAAAATTAGATCCAGTAGTTGATCTTCTCCAAAGCACTATCAGAGGCTACGACCAGGGAAGAGTGGAGGACACGACCCACTTTATCTACCATCAGCCTTCACCCACCGTATTAGCCGTCTCACCACACACCATGAACCTCGACACCGGCTGCCAAAACCCATTCTCCTCCACTGTGTCCGTGAACAGTGGCGTTTCCTCTTCTGATCCCAGTGCCAGCTGTCACGCTGGATTTCCTTGAGAATTCCTATCCATCCTTCCTAACTCACCTTAATGGCCTCAGAACAGTTTAGAAATCGTTTGTGTTGAAGGAAAGGTGTCCCCGATGGTGCTGCACCCCCCCTAGCGTGTGTGTTTCACCTGCCTCTCACCAGGTGGACTGAAGGCGAGGCAGACAAAGGCTGCGCTGTGGAAGCCTGTGGGCCGGATGCCCCCGTCTCAGGCTTTCATAATGAGTACACTGCACAGAGCCATGAGTTATCATGACTGTGACCTGCCTCAGGAGGTCCCATGCCACATCTGTATTAACAACTGCATCTGCTTCAGGGTAACCTTATTAGCTTGCCACAGCTGAGCCAAGGCCTCAGGAGGTATTAGCCCAGGTCCCCAGAGGAGCCTGGTACTTCTGCTCTCCCTAAATTCTGTTTGGTGTCCAAAATTTCACATCAGGACCCGCTGGATTTTATTTTGTATTATCTGCAATAGTGACTCTAGCAGAAAAACACACACACACACACACACACACACATACACACAACCTTAAAATCTGGCAACCTCCCCAAATGCCATCTCTAATTCCCACTATGGCATATGGCTTGTTCTTCACATAAGAAGCAATGGAAAATAATCAGAAGACGAGTTCTCACCTTGATTTCTGCTTTTCTTCTCACTCCGGGAATGTATGACGTGCTGTAAAGAACACAAATCTGGAGTACACACATATATGACCTTATCTGTGGAAATTTCACCTCCAACCATGAAAACCAGAATAGTAAATAAAATCCAAGTGAATGGAACGGTGTGATAAGGGCACGTGGTAGAGTGTGTGTGTCTGTGTATGTGTGTGTGTGTGTCATGGGGTGTGGACATAAGTGCACCTGTGTGCAAAAGAACCTGTGACCGTCTGCTCTACAGCTGAATTCCTTGAAAGAGCTGTGCCTTCACATTAATTACTCGGTGTGGAGCTCAGCCAGACGCAGACTATTCAGTTGTTCATTCACTCGTTCACCCTGCAGCCCGGAAGTGTGACACAGAGGTGCCAGTTCACCTGGGAACACGTGTAGGTCAGTATCCTAAAGGCAGAATTCCCATGATGCACTGGTGTATGCTCATAAAAGGTGCTAACCTCTGATGGGCCAAAGCTTATGTGATTTCCTTGCCGCGAGACTTGCATTTGGTGTTGCCCTGCAAAGATGAACAGAGTCACACGGGGGCTGCTGGAAGAACCCCTTGATGGCTAATTCAATTGACCTGTTAGGCTGTTCCCAAAGAGAGGTTTTCTGAGCCCTCTGCATACCCTACACCCTCGCCATCCTGTCTGACATTTGTAGCTGGTCCGGAACCTTAAAGCGAGTGTGACTGAGTGGAGTCCAGTGTGAAATTTCCATGTTCCACACATCTTAAGGTCTCTTATCCTTCAGTGGAGTTTTCTGTTCCTCTTTGGCTTTCTTTAGTTTTGTGTGTCTTCTTTTCCCAGCCCTGGGGATCGAACTGGATCCTCACACGCGCTAGGCTCGCGCCCTACCACTGAGCTGCTTTTGGGTCTCTGCCTCTCACTCTTTTCAGCCCCCTCCAGGTTCACAGCTTCCATTCTCTCCCAGGTATGTGCCATGCAGAAAAACTGGTTCTGCACCGACCCACTGAATCGGCGCTGCACTAACACGAGTACTTTTCCTCCGACCCGGGTACCTTCCCTCGTTACCTGCAGACGACACGCCGCTTAGCCAGCAGTTTCCCAAGCCTAACGTCACTTGCATTCTTCGGTTCCTTTTTGGTATTCCGTGTCACAGAAAGCGACACCCCTGTTTCACACATGGCCGAGCCCGAGGTCTCTCCTCAGCGGGTCGGAAGAGAAAACTTCAACCCCGCACGTCTACCAGGAGATCCTGATTTCCTTCTCTGCGCCCCAGGACGTTCCTGGAGGCGGGAGCGGAGTTCTGCCGACTTAGGGCAACGTGGCCAGCAAACGCGCTGTGAAAGAACTACAAAGAAAATGGTCACGGAAGAGGGTGTCGCGCTCACTTTGTGGAACGTACCCTGCCACGCCGAGCCAGCACAGCTTACTTGATAATGATCAGCTTCCCGGTTGCCCTGAACCATTTTCTCGTAACCGTATCTTAAAGCAGCAGCGCGATGTTAAGATTCGGTGTGAAGCAGCCTCGGAGCTCAGAGCCGGGTGACAGGAGCCCAGGGCCGGGCGGGCAGGAGCCAGGGCCGGGCGGGCAGGCCGATGGCTGTGGACGCGGCCTCCTCGGAGTCTAAGGGCCGAGTCCTCTCCTGCGGCCTTCTGCCCTGGCGCCCCAGGTCTCCTCAGGTGTGTCCCCAGTTCCCTTTCACCTCTTCTTAGCTCTTCTCATTTCCTTTTTCCTGCCCTTTGCTTTTCTCGCCTCCTAAGGGGTTTCACGAAGTTTCCCATTTAGTGCTTTAGATCTCAACATAAGCAGCCGGATCGTAACATTTTAGAATATTTCCTTTGAGTCTTTTCTTCAGCCTTTAAAAAACATATATTCTAAATATAAGTGTATTTTAGACAAATATACATGTATGTATCTATCTTATAAATATATATGTAGCCTTGCTATACAACTTACTATTTAAATAGGTTGTACTTAATAATATACATATGCCTATGTTCCCATGTCACTAGTCTTCAAATATATCAACTATATAATTAACACTGAGTATTTATATTTGTTGCATACTTTTCTAAGTGTATTAATTCACTCTGCTCATGTGCAACTACTCTATAAGTACAAATATTATACCTCTTTTATAGAAGAGAAAACTAATATATTAAAGTGTAAGTAACTTACCCAGGACCAAAACATCTCATAGTTGGCAGGATCTAAACCGAGCAGTTTGGTGCCCAGAGTATTCTCAGCTCCTCAGAAACAAAGCCTCTTTATCAGCCTTAATGCTTGCAAGATGGGCCCTCCTGCCCTGTGCCCATCTTTATTGAGACAACCCCCTTGGACATTTCACATTGTCTCAATTGAGCATGTTGAACTGTTCCCAATATGTTGTTCTTCTCGATAGCACGGTGATGGTCATTCTCCTCTATAAACCATAGACTTATCTCTGATTGTGTCCTTTTGACGAGCAGAGAAGTGTAAGAATATTCCTAACACGCTTCATTGTCTTGTGAGAAAACGGGTGCTGATATACATTTCTGTCACTGTGTGAGGTTACCCGTTTCCCTAAATCCTTGACCAGACTAAATAATGGACATTTTAAAAATATTTTAAATTCTAAAAATCTCTGCCTGAAGTATAAGTATCTCTCATTTTACTTTTCAGTTTTTTATTATGGGTGAGATTGATTTGTTTCATTTGTATTTCCTTTCCCCATTTGTTATTTTGGAAAGAGCTGACTCATACTTGCTGATTTCTAATAAATTTCACATTTTAAGGCTATGTACCCTTTTGTGTCTCATTATGCTACTTTTCCTTTTTGCCATTTTTTTTTTTAGTGTTTGACTTTATACCCATCAATCAGTCTTTCCCACCCTGGCTCCTTCCTCATTTCCCCAGCACCTGATAGTGATCAACCCACCTTCAACTTCTGTGAAATCAGCTTTTTTAGATTTGTCATCTGATTGATGTCAGGTGACACCTCTCTCTGTGCCTGGCTTATTTAACTTGCCATAATGATCTCCGTCTCCATCTAGGTTGTGATAAATTACACGATTTGTTTTTATGAGTTAATAGTATTCTGTTGAATAGACGTACCACTATTTTTATCAGTTCATCACTTCATGGCCACGTTTCCCTTTCTTGGCTTTTGTGAACAGTGCAGTAGTAACATGGGTGTGCAGATGTCTCTGCCACACTGATTTCATTGCCTTGGATATATGCCTAGTCCGAGCACTGCTGGATCCCATAGTAGATCTTTTTTTTTTTTTT
>PVIC010000344.1:121202-132008 GCA_004025085.1 Thryonomys swinderianus | reverse complement strand
TTTTTTTTTTTTTTTTTTTTTTTTTTTTTTTTTTTTTTTTTTTTTTTTTTTTTTTTTTTTTTTTTTTTTTTTTTTTTTTTTTTTTTTTTTTTTTTTTTTTTTTTTTTTTTTTTTTTTTTTTTTTTTTTTTTTTTTTTTTTTTTGCTTTTTGAGACAGGGTCTCGCTTTGTAGTTCAGGCTGGCCCTGAGCTCACTATGGCGCCCACTCTTTTATTTCTTACTCTGAAGCAGAATCTCACTAAATCGTTAAGATGTCCAGATGGGGCTCCAATTTGGAATCCTCCTGCCTCTGCCTCCCAGAGTCCTCGGATTATTGGTATGTTCCGTTACACCTGTTATTCCCATTTTTTTTTTTTTTGAGACAGGGTCTTGCTTTGTAGTTCAGGCTGGCCCTGAGCTCACTATGTAGCCCAGGCAAATCTCGAACTCAGCAATCCTCCTGCCTCTGCCTCCTGAGTGCTGGGATTACAGGTGTGAGCCACCATGCCCGGCTGTTATTCCCATTTTTAAGGGAAGAATGCAAAGTTTAATGATACTGACCAGACCTCATTTGGTTTCAGCAATTCTTCCTCCAATGATTCTATTCCCATAAGCTTCTCCAGCAAATGTACCAAGTAAAAAGTACAATATATTAAAAGGTACAAACAAAAACCAAAGTGCAATATACTTTAGAATATTGTATAAGGATAAAAGGGATTGTTTCAGATAACAGCCACATCCTTTGTTGACTTATAGCATATTCAGTCAAAAGAATGTGCCCAAAATACAAGGAGAAATGTGTAGCTCTTCCCTCAGCCTGCTAGGCTGTCATGTGTATTTCATTGTGTGGTAAAGGATCATTTCTGTTCTGGTATCAATAATGAAATGCAATTAATACCTAGCAAGTAAGCCCTTAATAATTTTCTATGCTTGTTAGAAGAGATCTTTGTTGCACTGTAAGCTGTCATGTGGTAAAACCCTATTCAACATGCAGCAAATAGTCTAAGGTATCTAATGAGAAGTCAGTTGTATATTAATGGAAAAGTACAAATGACAGTGGGAAGAAGAAGGAAAAAGCAAGAGATCTCATGAAATAATGGGAGGTTCTAAATGTTGAATAAGTTTCACAAACAATAGTTGCTACAGAAGCTCAGAGTGCACTGTAACTTTGGATGGTATAAAAAGGTTTGCACAGAGGGGTGGGATAGAGCTGAGCCATAAAATACGACTCTGGGTAAGCAAAGAGAAGAAGAGAGTAATTATGAGAGAGAAGAATGACATTAGAAACAGACACTGGGAACAGAAAAGCCTAGATTTCTTCAGCAAGAGAACAGATTCCATTCATTGGGTGGAGGTTTTTATATCAGGTAGTAGTAAGAGATTAACACGGAGAAGATGGGTTCATACAGATAATGAGGAACTTGAATTCCAAGGTGAAAACATTTGAGTTTCATTCTGGAAATCAGGAGCTACTGAGAAGTTAAAGGGGAAAGACACAGTACAAGTAGGACTTTGAGATGGACGGGCTGAGAAGTGCAGTGGCACGCAGTCCTGCAAGGCATCAGTTGTGCTGTTGAGTGAGAGATGACAAAGCCTGAGCAAAGGAAGAAAAACAGCGTCAGACCTTCAGGAGGAAATGTAGACAGGACTTGGTGACCAGTGGATAGGAAGAGAGATTTGATGATCCATAGTGCTTTTCTTTTTTCTTTTTGAGACTGGGTCTCACTTTGTAGTTCAGGCTGGCCCTGAGCTCACTATGGTGCCCAGGCAAGCCGCCGCGAACTCAGCAATCCTCCTGTCTCTGCCTCCCGAGTGCTGGGATGACAGGCGTGAGCCACCACATCCGGCATTGTGGTATGCGGCATTGATTGTTGGTGGGCATGAGTCTCCATGCCCAGCATTATATGTGGTTACCGGGGATCGAACTCAGGTCCTTGCGTTTGCAAGGCAGGCGCTGGAACCACTGAGCTAACCCTCCGGCCCCATAGTGCTTTTCTTTGACTGAACAGGGCATTCACTTAGGAATGACAAATATCCTAAAGGAAGAGAAAGGATTCATAGCTACTTCTGTATTCCGAAAGTTGTCAACTAAGTATGAAATCAGTGAAATTTGAAAGTCTGAATGAAGTATGTTTACCTCCAGCTGGAAAGTCCTTTATTAGACCCCAGTGAATCTTATCGAGAGAAGTGCTAACTTTTGAGGGAGATATCACTTCTGGTAGTTTTTACTCATCACGCCAAGACCAGTGGGAAACATTACCAAGCTCTCACACACTGTACGACACACACAATCTAAAGGCAGATAGCTTATTTTTTTTCAAGTCTCATATATTACTTTAATAATAGGCTTGGTTGATATTAATCTTACAGAACTACAGTATTGAATTTTCAGCAAGAACCAGCAAGGTAAAAGATTGTAGAGGGACACTAAGGTGATAAAGGCCTTTGTTGGTCATCGAGACCAGCCTGCTTTGTGCCATAGGAGAAGCTGAAGTGAAAATGTTTAAATCCAGGTCTCCTCTCTGTACAGCGATTTTCTTCTTCTCCTTCTTCTCCTTCTCCTCCTCCTCCTCCTCCTCCTCCTCCTCCTCCTCTTTCTTCTTCTTCTTTCTTTGGCTCTTTTACCTCAGCCTCAGTGACTCCATCTACTGGGAAATACTTTGAAGCCAACAATGTAACTGCCGTCTCCACCTATATGTTTCATTTCTGTTTATAACTCTGACTAGAAAATACAACAGGGGACCCACAAGATGAGTTGGAAATCCCACTCTTGGCCTGATCAAAAGAGCCAGTGATATTGAGATGGTAGGAGGGCAGAGCAACAGCACACCAGCCTACCCTTTGCCCCTTTGTTGGCTCTTCTATCCCAAGACCGGAGATACTGATCATTACCATCTCTCATTGACAATGACTGCGAGGGGGAGATAAAGCAGTAACTCCAAGGAAGGGGCTGAAACAGATTTACCACAAACCAAATTAAAACTAATCTTTAGTAACTCGGGCCCTTCTGTGTCCAAAGAGATGCCTTAGGAATTCTGTAGTCATAATTTTTGTTTTATTTTTCTTAAAAAGGTCCTCCCAAATTGTACAGACCTAGGCTCTACAAATTCCCAAGACCAGCATATGCGAGGTACTGGACCCAGTATCCTCTAAAAATGCCTGAAAAGTGTCAGCAGCCTGGTTTCTTCGCTGAGTCAAGTCCACATGATCATGACCTGTCTTTTGAAATTATACCAATAAGATTATTAGAAGTAAAAGAGATAGTGCTGGGACTGTATGTTAAGTCGTGCAGCACTTGCCTAGCATGCTTGTGAAGGCCAGGGTTCAATCCCCAGCCCCTCCCCCACCCCTCGAGTTTTAAAAAATACAAGAGACAACGTCGAAACCTTTACAAGTAAAGGATACCAGTATTTCAATATCTTGAAGGAAGATTTTCATTTCCTCATGGGATTGGGGATGGAAGCAACCAAAGGAAATGGTTCACCATTAAATGATACCGACCCACTCCATCCTTGCCCAGTTTTTATGATTTCTTTCCTTTTAATTTGTTACTGACTTTAGCTAAACTGTTTCTATTGAAATTGTATTTCTAAATAACAAATAAGAAGCAATCACAAAGGAGATGTTGAATAAAGCTATGTTGCATATTCATTGTCTTGTCATTTCTTAGAAACATGATAGCTAGAGGTAAAACCCATGAAAATCTCGATTTCTATTTAGATGGAGATCTATCATTATTTGTGAGATATGTCCACCCCAGTTTTACTTTAAAACCACAAATAAAGTTTTAACAATGGGTATTTTTCTTGTTGAGAGGCCTGTGGTCAGCCTAAACATCTCTCTGAACTGATTAGATCTTGAGGTTTTCAAATTCAATATTCAGCAAATATAGAGCATTCTTTGACCAACAGAAATAATTAAGAACTTCAGAGCTAATGCAACTCACCTGAGCACATTCTTTTTTCTAATGACAAGGTAATCAGACATAACCTCTTCTGGCAGTGAACTTCACCATATTTGAGTTTGAAGCAGGATAAATTACAAACTTTTGAAAATTTAGATGCTATTGCTTTAGGGTTTTTTTTTTTTTTTTTTACATCAGCAAGGCCTTCATTTACTATTATTCCAGTGGTGGCATTTTATGTTTTTAAAATTACTCTTTTTCTTAGGCCTGTATTCCCAGAACTCTGGAGGCAGAAGCAGGAGAATTGTTGAGTTCGAAGCTTGCCTGGGCTACATAGTGAGCTCAGGGCCAGCCTGAACTACAGAGTGACACTGTCTCAAAAAAAAAAAAAAATTGTTCTTTTTCATCATTCTCAATTATCTGAATCCAGAAGACACAGTCATTTGTGAAGACAAAGAAACATTGAATAATTATACAACAACCAAGACTGTCCACTGTGTATTCATTCTTGTAACAGATCATTGGAGGATGAATTAGCATATTTAGTTTGAAATCTTGTATACTAGAAATGGGATCGTTTTAACAGCTTAATAGTTTCCAAAGTAACTTCATACTACATGGAGATCTGAAACAAAATGACACAGGTCTCTGTGGAGCGGGAGAGGGAACTGCTCTGTAAATGACCCACATGACAAGATGAATTTGATAATGTCTAAAGTCTACTTTCCCTCTATAAACAGAGTATTCCTAGACTGTTTGCTTTCTCAGAACCAGACTCTCTTCTAATGAGAGGCCTAATATAAAAAATGTAAAAGTCATTGAATTGTTTCAGTAGCATTTTCATTGCTGGAAGGACCTTCCAGAGGTCACCTAGTTCACCTTGATCTCCAGCCAGGATTCTTCCTAACACTGAATATAGCAGTATAGTGATCTGCATTAAGAAAGCTTTTAAAGATCCCTGGGGCTGGTCAAAAAATAGCTAATATTGGCCTGATTCGTAGAACAGCATAATATATATGTCAAAATAGCCACCTTCATCAAGGAAGACATCCATCAGGGCTGTTAAGTGGTAGTACTAGCTTCAAAAGGGAAGGTTTTATTTTCCCAGAGAAGGGGTTGGTAGATTAAGGAAATGACCAAGCAAGTTGGTATTTTTCTGTTTAGGTGTCCATTTCAATGCTTATCAAAAAGGAAACGTCGTCCTGTCAAAGACCACTGGGGGGGGGGGGGGGGGACCCGGAGGTGGAGCCCACCCCAAGTCTTTTTGACTTGCTGTAGAGCTGGGAGCAGGGGGCCTGTTGTTTTAAACAAAGTCCAATTAGCAACAAGTCATCAAAGGACAGATGAGGAAACATAAGAATAATATTGACAGACCCACTCTTTAAGTGATCTCTTTTCCCCAGCTGAACTTGTTAAAGCTAATTTTATTTCAACTCCATTAAACTGTAGGTGCAAAGGACAAGAATGTAAATGGAATTTGAAACTTCGAAGGCAACCAATCATATTGCTGTTCTATAGGAAACTCCACTAATGTTTAGTCTTCTAAATTATTATATTTGAAGTAGTACTCCAAAACCTAAGAATCTTAAAGAATTGAGGTTCTTATTTGCTTCAGTTGGGACTATGAGCTTTTCTGTGGAACTATACAAAATTTAAAGATGTAGCAAAAATGTTAGGGAAAGGACCTGACCTGGTAATTGCAAGTACCCGCTTGCTTTTGTTATATTGTATTTTTTTTTCATATATCTGTGATATTACCTAGAAGCCCGGTCACCTATGGGGAGCTGAGTAGAAATGATTAAGAGCAGGTTCTGTGAGATTTTAAAAATCGTATGCCTCTTGCCAACTTAAGTTCTGTGTTTGTACTTCTTCCAAGAATTTCCACTTGAAAATGTTTCAGAAAGCCATTCTGTGCGCTCTCCAGCCCCGCGCCCAGCCTGGATCGCAGAACTGGAAAGCCCTAATTACCGGCCTCGCCCAGCCTCCTTTGTCATTCTTGACTTTGGAAATGAGAACTTTTTGATGTGCAGTGGCCTTCCTCAAAGAACACTACCCAAGAAGCAGTCTTCCAGTTGCCTCTCCCCTCCCTTTTGTGAGGACGTCAGACAATAGAACAACTAGATCTGGCTTTACAACTCTCCCGCCCTGCGTTCCCTAACCCTTCCATAAAACTAGGGCTCTTAAGGGCTGGGGATTTAGCTCAAGTGGTACTGTGCCAACCTTGCACGCACAAGGGCCCAAGTTTGATCCCTGATCCGGCAAAATAAAGAAACAAACTAGGGATCTTACAAGAAGGAAAGAATCTCCTCAGTTACTAGGATGGTTGAGAAAATTTTCTCCTTCAAATTGCTCATATAATTGACCCTGACTTGCTACATATGTGTGTATAACCTATAAGAAATAAGAATTTTATGAAGCTGTCAATGTTCAAGAAATTCCAAATAGAAGAAATGCTGAATCAACTTTAAAGAAGGATAATAAAGATGAAAGTATAGGAAACATAGAGTAATAGATTCTGTCATTTTATTACAAAACAGCTTAAACCCTTTACATGCTATGACATTAAATGTCATATATAAGTTCATTACAAGCAAACCTTTTAAAAAATATACATACTGTATATATTTACATTCAAGTCTGAGTAACTGACGTCTAGATGTATGTAGTTCAGGTTCAAATCTTTACCCACCCTATGAATTTACTCAGCTACTAACTGAACAGCGATTGTATCTTCACTCAGGCACATGGAGAGGTAGAAACTGCTTTTTAAAGGAAATAAAACAAAATTTTAGTGCAACTGTGTAAACAGATCATCATTGAAGCTGCTTAGCTACATCAAGAGGACCCTAACTACCTTTGGTCATCTTAGAAAGCTGAATATATATATATAGATATATCTCTATATATCTATCTATATAGATTTAGATCTATATAGACCTATATCTATATAGATAGATATAGATATAGTCTATCCTTTAAATTAAACCTAGAAAATTTTTGGACAAGTGTTCTTTTGAACACATGGGGTATTGAAAGAACTCCATTAAATGATCTGCCCCCTCTGCACCCAAGAATTGCAAATGACTGAGTTAGGCAACAGCAGGGGGCTGGGCTGGCAGGCGGGGCACCTTTCCCTGATAAGACACAAATAAAATGCAAACAATTGGCTTAAAAGATACCAAGTCAGTATCTGCACCCATACACCCAGCCTGGAACTCAGAAGCCAACTATGACACTGTAGCTCCTTTCTAAGGGAAATACCTATGCATTTCTGCTAGCGGACCCCTCCATCTCAACCGAGCTCCTAAGTCTAGAGGGTAGGGGTGACTTCTGCAGGGCAAGGTTCTTCTGCCTTCAAACTGGACCTCAGGAAGGTTCTTGGGCCTGAGCAGGGCTGCCCAGCTTCCTGCCAGATTTGGTGGGGCTCATTCCCGAGAGGGGAAGTTGGAGGGAGGCCACAGAAGTGGCTGTAGCCAGAAGCCCTTCCCGTTCCCTTTTCTTCTGCTTCATCCTTCGATTCTGGAACCAGATTTTGACTTGGGTGTCATTCAGCTGCAAGCAGTTGGCTATCTCGATGCGTCGGGCTCGAGTTAAGTATTTATTGAAATGAAACTCTTTCTCCAATTCTGTCAGTTGCTTAGTGCTAAAATTCGTGCGAATCGCGCTGGAGGGACTAGCGGCTCCATACTCTGCAAGTTTGCCTGCAACGTAAAGACAGAGCATCAGCGGGCGAGAGGACGCAGAGACAGAGGCAGCCGGGCACTGGAGAAGCATTAGAACCAAAGTCACAGCGCGTCTCTATGAACTCAGCCAGGCCAGGAACACAATGCACCATCGAGAGCTCCTTTCTGTAATATTCGCAGAGCCTGGCCCATTTTCCGAGCCTGGAATTGGGCGCGCTTAATGCACTTGGCCTGTTTTTAAAAAGCACCAGAAGGTGTTGCCCCCATAAAACCCAAACCGCTGTCTAGAGGGACAGTGACAACATGCTCCCAGCACATTTCCGCGCTGGAGAATCCTGAAATCCAGGGTGCCCACACCCAGCGCCCAAGTACTTACTTTTCTTGGGGGCGTTCCTCTTTACTTTCATCCACTCAAATGTGCTGAAGGCGGCAGGGAGGCCGGACGTGGGAGAGACGGACTTGGGATAGGCGCCAGGGGCCGGGGACGCAGTCTGGAAGGCCCCGGGGTGGCCATCGGCTGGCTCTTTGACACACGCCGGGAAAGGCCCCGTCTCGCCAAAGGCCGCACACTCCAGCTGGCGGCTAAGGAGGAAGGAGCCGCCCCCTGAGAAGACAGCCGAGGTGGCGTAGTGGACGTGCGCCCCACTGTCGTCGGCCGGGCGCCCGAGAGCGCCGGCGAAGCCGTACGCGGCCCCGGGCCCCAGGAAGCCGTAGTCCGCTGCCCCGGCAGGTGCGGCGCCGGGCTCGTAGGCGCCCTCGAGCGTGCACGGGGCGTAGCGGGGCGCGGCCCGGGGCGGTGCGGGTGGCTGTGCCGAGGCGGCCGGGGGCGAGGGCGCGGCCAGGGGCAGGCAGTTGACGAAGGCGCCGTCGCCGCTACCCAGGGGGAAAGTGGGCTGCAGGGCCACGGGGCGGGCGTCGGAGCGGCAGAACTTGGGTGCGAAGGTGAGCACGTCCCCGCCAACCCCGCCGCCTCCGCAGGACACGTACTCCAGGTAGGAGCTCATGGTGTCAGCCCCCGTCCCGAGGGCGAGGTCGGGGCCGGAGTTCGGAGCCCGCGGGGGGGGGGGCTGGGCGCCGCCGCCTACCCGCGCTGCCCTCGCCGGGCCATGGCGAGCGGGCCGGAGGTAAATAGTGGCCTGATATACCAGCGGGGGCGGCCACGTGGCGCCGGGCGACCAATGGGCGGCGGCTCCGCACGGCGCGGGTCCCGCCGGGCGCTCTCCTCGCCCCTGCCCCGCCGCCAACTTGGCCTGACCGCGGGGGCCGCCGCCCAGCACCCCCAGCCCGGGGAGGGCGAGCCGGTGCGGAAGCCGGACGCTCGGGCAGCGACAGGTATTGGGCGAGGTGGGGGAGAAAGGCCGGGACGCGGGGTGGGGTGCTCGAGAGCGGGTCTGCGTGGCGGGGTGGCGCCGCGGGGTGGAAAGGGTTAAACCGGAACGTGGTGTCACCCAGTCCACCGACTGAGTTACTCTCCACTCCCCTTTCTGTGCGCTTTTGGTTTTCTTGGCACTAAGGTCATACAGCCCCTAAACCTGGGGCAGCTGTCTGTTTTTCCCCTTTCCCGCCTTCCCTGATTCCTGGGGCTACGTTTTCTGCCCTGAGCGCGGCGCACCTGGGCTTTCTGGCTACGCTCGGTGCTCCTTCACCTTCCTGCGTCCCTTCCGATCTGTGGCGGCACGATGAGGGAAGTAGGGCCAAGTAGGCTTGGACAGGAAAGGAAAAAGCATTTCTGCTTGTAGCGAAGCTTATCAGATTCCCCCGTGACCCGGCGGCCAGGATGAACTCCGCACCGGGTGCAACTACCACCTTTGGAAGGTGGCCCACGCGCCCCTCTGCGTGTGTTTCATTGAGACTTTTGGCTCGAGGGCACGAAGGCTTCCCAGGGACTGGTCAGATCTCAGAGGTTTGGACCAGCTCGTACCTTGAAGCAATTAAGCTACTGTTCCATCAGATAAGTGCTGCGTCGTCTCTTGTGAGTGAAATCTGGGCTCACAATGTTAATGGGCTCACATCTTTCCCTTGATAATATGGGTTTTGTTTATCGAGTGTAGAGACGGGAAATAAAAGTGCAATTGGCACAGGAAGCTGAAGAGTAGGAACGTTACAAAGACAAGCTTTACATTGACAAACTTTCTGACGTCCTTGAGCATTTCTTTGAATGCTTTCCTCCGTGGGGCTGTAAGAAACTAAGTTAAATAGGGGTTATTTGCACTCAATAATCATGCAAAAGGTTGATTTCCTAAAACCTTGTGTGAATGAAGACTTTAGAGTCTTAACTTTTTCAAGTGCCCTTGAAAATTTGATCTATTACCTCCTCTAAGTTATGGTGACCGAGGTTCTATTATTGTTTTACTGATCCACTTGTCGTGAAAGAGCGATTGAGCCCTTGCCTAAAATTCCACTCTGCAGCAGGCTGGAGAACAGGAGCCATCGCAGTGCGGGGAGCCAGCCCCCTTGCTGGGAAGTGAATTGTGAATAACCAAGCCTCACCTAAAGAGTGGCCTGAGGGGAAGGCTCAAGGCCCCCAAGGTGCGTGGTCACCTATGAAATCTTCACAGACTAAAGGGGCTGGGGTTGCTACACAGCTGTAGTTGCTGAATTTGACTGGGAAACGAATCCTGTGCTGACAGTAGCCCTTTAGCCTGGGGCCATCTCTTTGAAGTGAATTTTGGGAGATTTACCCTTTGCTGAGTGCAGAATGAGATTTTTCTGTTACGTTTCATTTTTACAACTATGCTGTGAGTGGAGGTCAGGAGTAGGGTGTGGGGCAGACTTCAGTTTTTGTTCAGACCCAGTTAGCCTCACTGAAAATCCATACAGACTGCTACAATGTGTTCACCTTCATTCCCTTCAGTCCCTTAGTTCCTGAGAGATCCCTCACTCCTGGCTTCGGGATTCCTGAGCCAGTTCTTGGCTTATTAAAATTGGAATTCAAAAAGACATTGGTGATCTCACACCCTGATTCTGCAGGTGTTTGCCAGCTATCCACTGCATAGGACATTTTTTTTTATTTTTATTTTTATTTTTTTCTTTTTGGAGACGGTCTCGCTTTGTAGTTCAGGCTGGCCCTGAGCTCACTATGGTGCCCAGGCAAGCCGCCGCGAACTCAGCAATCCTCCTGTCTCTGCCTCCCAAGTGCTGGGATTACAGGCGTGAGCCACCACGCCCAGCATTATATGTGGTAACCGGGGATCGAACTCAGGTCCTTGCGCTTGCGAGGCAGGTGCCGGAACCACTGAG